>CM023941.1:37221336-37250906 GCA_013407115.1 Glycine latifolia
TTCGACAGTTATTTTGTTTACTTTCATTTTGAAGGGATGACTTATCTTATATACCTGATAGCTAAACATAAGGAATTCGAAATTGAGAGAAGTAATTAGAAAAATAAAAAATAGCATGCAATTCACTAATTGAATAAATAAAAAATTAGAAACCAATAAAATTTTTTGAAGGTTCGAAGATTAAATCGTAATTTTGAGGTACTTAGAGACATTTTTTGAAAAAAAAATTTGACATAATTGAGAGCTTCTCCTCTCAATTTCGAGCGCGTGGCCACCAGTTTCGACTCAATCGGACATTCCAGTCAAAAGTTATGACCTTCCGAAATTTATATACATCGTTTCGCAAAATGACACGTGTCTCAAAATGACACGTGTCACCACCTGGTGAGTCACGTCCTATATCGACGTGATTCAGCTCCAGACACGTCCTATATCGACGTGATTGATTACCATAGATTTGTAAATACCTTTGAAACTACAATATTCTTGTAATTTTTTTTTTAAATTACAATATTTTAATTTTTTTCCCCAGCCCTAGAACCCAAGGGAAAAGATAATTAATGTTGCAGCGAATGATAAACTCCAGGCTAATTACGCACGCTAGTTTAAAAAAAGAAAAATAAATTAGTTAGCTGGGACTGCTAGATTAAAGGAGCTTCAAAACTAAAAAATGAAACAGTTTTTAATACTCCTTCCATTCAGATTTATAGGACTCAAGTTTAAAATTGTATTTGTTCTTTTTTAAAGATCCAATCTATAGTGTTCTTTATATTAGACTAAAAACATCTTTTATTAAAAGAAAAAAGAGAATATATTGACAAATGAAAAGAAGAATATTAATGCCAAAATTTATTTTAGAAAAATTATATATTTAAGATAAATTTATTATTATTAACTAAATTAATTATTATTTTTAAGTTTAATAAATTAGATAATTAGATTTTATATCCATGAAATAACTCAACCCTAACTGTTAGTTCATGAGGTGAGACTGTCAATGTTGTCCCTTATCCTATTTAAGTTGATGAGTTATTGTTTGAATGACACCAATAGTTGTACCATTTTTTTCGGTGGATCATTATTGGGCTAATTAATCCATAGTAAATCCTCTAAAAACAGGTTCACATTTGGCCCATGCAGATAATAATATAATACCTGAAAGGCATGCGTCAAGGACAGGGTCGTTGAACAATGTACAAGTACGCTGTACGCCACGCCACGCCAAGAATATTTTATTTTAAATTTTAAAAAATGATATCAATTTTTGTAGATGATAGTATACCCACAACCACAACAATATATAAACTTTAAATAATTTGATAGAGAAATTCGAGTATAAAGAGGTAGGTATATGACTAAGACACCGATTAATCGCATGAATAACACGGGTAACAGTGCAACGACAAAGATCCAAATAAAGAGGACTAAAGCGACAGAACAAAATTGTCTGCATCTACGAACGAGCACCGACTGAATGGTCCTGAGATTTCATTTTAAATGCATCATCACCCCTCACACCCTTTAAATTGAAAAGTTTGTTATACGCATTAACTACTCAAAATGATTTTTTTAGAACAAGTTTGAATAGTTTATGTCGAAGAAAAAAAAAGTCTTTATGTGTCAGTTTTTTTAGAGAATTAAAAAATATTATTACCCTAAAAAACGCTTTTTGAAATACTCTTTATTCTTCTTTCCTTTTTCCAAAGTTTATTTCCCTCAAATAAAATAGTTGACTCATAAGAATAGTTTATTGTATATTTAATATGACAAGATGATTACTTAATTATTAGTTATATTCCTAATAAGATATGTGACAGCCTATTTTTTCGGTTTTTCTTTATTTTTAAAATAAAGAAATTAATATTTAATATATTTTAAGTTTTTTGCTTGTTACTATTCTAATTAATAGTTTTGATATTTTTTTGCCACTATATTTTATACGAATTAAACTAGTTAAAAGAAATTATATTAATTAATTTTTGGAAAAATATTAAAGATTTAAATAAATAAATTAAAAAATTGTGTATAAATTAAAATGAAATTAGTAAGCTCGATATTATAATTTATGTTGTATGTGTATTAAAATAAATAATTGAAGTTAAATTATGTAATTAGAGGAGTGTAAGATTAAATAAATAAATTAGTGCAGCCCAAACAAGTGTTAAGGGTGTCTGTCCATTTCTTATTTTCTTTTAGGAAATTACTGAATATATCTCTTTAGTTTGTTAGTATGTTAAATATACCCCATTTCTATTCTTTTTCTCATAACTACCCCCTCTCTGGCATCTAATTTCCAGAAGCATAATTGAAAAACACTACAATGTTCTTCCCACAGAGAAGGCTCTTCACCAGAAAACGTGGCTTACTTTTGGAGGAAGGCTTGCATTTTCCTTGCATGTATTCATACAAACGTCCCCTCTTTTGTATTCTGAATTTTTACATCAATGACAATTAGCCGTTTCCAAGAAAGACAAATAAAAATTCACACGTCCCCTCCTGCTTGGATTCAATCGTACTTCTGGCAGATGCAGCTGCCACTTTTCCTCGTGATTTCTAGTTTGCTTATTTAATGAAGATGATTAGTGGAATTTTTTTTTCTCTGTTTGATTTGCTGGTGCTGAAATTTTAGTGCTCTGTGTTACGAAGATTTCTATTTATTTTTTTTGGCAACCATGAAGCTTTCTATATGAATTTGAAATGCAATGTTTATGTGCATTAGTAATCTGTTGTTGGATTGGTGATAAATGGCATTTCATGGCTAAGAAATTATGATTCCGGAGAGTATGAGGGAATTTGTGCGGTTTCAATTTTCCATGGGATCAACTGGTTTTGCAATGTGCAATTTGGAGAAGGCGTAGCTCATGTTCACGTGTTCTATGGAGGAGTGCAAAAACAAAAACGTTACTTAAGCTACAATTTTGGCCACCAACATACTGAAACATGACATGCAACAAACCAAGGAGCCAAATTTGCGATATGGGCTTTAGGTCTAACTATCATTAATGAGTAGTGAGTAGTGACCCAAAACAGGAGAAAGAAACAAGAAATTGTGATTAATATAATTAATTTGGTAGTGAAGATATAATAATAAAAATAAATAAATAAATAAATAAATAAATAATGTATAGTGATAAAACATTAATAAGATAAATAAATAAATTGTTAAGAAAAATGATCCAAGCTTTAGTGTGAAAAATGAAAAGAAATATTTAAATAAATGAAATAAAGCTTTAGTTAAAAGAAATTTCTATGAAAGGGGACACTTAGAGTATTTCGAGATTTAAATGAATAAAAGAATTACTGAAACCAAAACAATAATACCAGGTGAAATAATGATAATAATAGCAAGATTACTAACAATATAAGAGAAGAAAAATAATAGCAAGATACTCTTGATAAGAATACTTCCAATTAATTTAGCCAAAAAAAAAAAACTGTAAAGAGAATAAAGTGTAATGTTAGTTTTCTCTATAAAATTTTGAAAAAACAATAAGATTGGAACCCTTTAATTAAGACAACCTTATTATAAAACTTAATAACGTTGAGAATAAAACTGTGAATTTTAATTCTCAAGTAAGTAATCCCATTCTTTGATAGTTTAGCTCAAGTAAAGATAGATTTCTAAATTAGTACTCGAATCTTAATTCCATATGACATTCTTCACTTAAACTTTATTACTTAAGACCATTCATTTGGTATACTACCTAAATAGCTATCAATAAATACAAGAGATAAATTAATGTCTAAATCTTTAGACATCCAAATAATTTCATGGTTAAAAGAACAAGAAAAAAAATTTAGAAAAAAGTGTTCCCCTGCTTCTTATTTCTTTAATCATTAAGGTTGAGACGAGAAACACTTAATCTTTTGAGGGCCATTTTTCACTAACACATTACATTCATCGGATATACAATTAAAACTTCGTTTTAGCTCAACTGTTGTGATCCAAAATTCTATATACTCACCAGATGGCCATAGTTATTGTGGCAGAAAGCATGATGCTATCCCAATTCCTCTTGTTCTCAAGATCTTTTCAACCAATATTTTCCACCTAATTTCGTCTTTCTTGCTTTGTTTTGATATTCGTTGCTTAAGGTTCCTGAAATGTTAAGATGTGTTAATATTCATGTGGATAATCGAGTTACGTTAAGTGAAATCTTACGTATATAACACACTAATACCTAATATTATTAATTACCTGCACAAAGGAACTCTACAGTAATCCGGATCCGCACATAATCGAGAGTGTAATTCCAACAATTGCCACATCCTCTTGCAATGAACGCAACCTCCACGGACTCTCAACTTGCATCCAGCAAAATGACGAACAAGCAATTCTAATCGGTTGCATGCTGCATACTTACACGGTTGGTTTGCGTTGAAGTCTTTGTCATGAGGACCAATAGTTCGACAACCATCTCTACATATGTGAACAAGGGCTTCCATGGCCTCGTACAATTGCAAATATATCTCTATTTCCTTCATTTTTCTGATTCTCTCCTTTTTAATCTGGATAATAAATTCATGTGAAAGCAATTAGACAAAGGACAAATCAAATTGACATGGTGTAAGGTAAATAAAAACAGGTTAAATTATTCATTTGGTGCCAATATATAGTTGTCCTCATTTTTAGTTTATACTTTTTAGTTTCTAGTATCTTGTATCTTAGAGATACCAATTGTTGAGAAATCGATGGAGAATTTTACACCAATGAATTATAAATAATCACATAAGTATAAACTTGATATTACACTTTAAGCCAAAATCTTAAGGCTTTATCGTATGAATTTTTTCTTATCTATATGATGTTTAACTTTTTCATTATTATCCAATGTGAGACTTTACCTCACTTATACTTCAGCAAATATTTTCTAACAGTGTAAAATTGTTGCAAAGTTTTTCTAGAGATGGTGTAAAATTGAAAATAAAAACAACTATGAAGATCAAATGAATAGTTTAAGCAATATAAAATAAAGAGAAAATAACAGTCTTACAATGTCTTCATCGACCACTGACTCAACAATTTCCTTCTCTAGAGCTGGGTGGCTCAACTTCATTGTTTTCCACCCTTCCGTCTCTGAAACAACTTTGAAGTTTTTCAGCACCTTACGGTGACAAATAAAGCTAAGTCTTGGAGCATCACAAAGTAGAGCCAGTTGAAATACATCCACCACATTATCTATGGTGAGTAAACTCAGTTCTAGCTTCTGTTCACATTCACGCTTCAAGTGAGGGACGACATATACATGTGACAACAGCAACAAAGGTAGGACGAATTCATCCATTTCTTCTTTCTCATAACTATGAAACAAATGAACAAAGTTTTTTAGCACATATATACATATACATATCAATATAAATAGAGTAAGACAAAAAATAGTGTGACAAACATTCACTAGTGTAATTGATTACAAGGATTTCATTGGATTAATCAACCAATTGCATCTAAGTTGATCAAACAAAACTCAAAAAGACATTATCAACATTACCACACACGATGTGTGTTGTTAATTGTTTCTACACAAACATGATAGAGGGATCAAACATATACATACCTGGAAGTGTATAAGAATCGAATAAAAACTTGAACTGCATCATGTGGAACCCCAGTGATTGAGATTGTTCGCCATCGACCACGACAATTTGCTTGCTTCAACATGCCCCTGAAAACAGGAGTAGCCATGGCCTGTTCATATAATATGAAGTTACGTGGCATCCTTATATTACATAAAGATCCATATATTCACTTTGTTGTCAATGCTTGATGACAAAATATTAGTATTCTATGATGACGATTGATGCAAATCATACATTGCATTCAAGATAAATGAATTTAGTAATAAGTGTGTAAACAATAGTATTTGCAAAAACATTCAATAGGATTTGATCATTTACCAAGCCACACCGTAGATTAATGGAGTGGAATGAATGAACTTACAAGAATGTTAGAATGAGCATAAACAACGCCACCGTTATCAGTATTAATGCAAACATCTGCTTTATAACCTTGATAAAAAAGACGCTCCCAAAAATCTATTGTCACTGGAGAGACATTGTTGTTGCGCCCTCTTGATGGTGTTGAATTTTTTGACGGCAAACACTTACAAGGACAACTTGTAGCTGCAAAACGGGGCATAGGAGGTGGCATCGGAGTTATTTTCTTAGTATTTTGGAGAGGCTCAAAACAATTGTCGCCCATGTTAGTCATCTCCTTTTGCTTCTCTGTTGCATAAACAAATATAATATCATGTCTTTTGTAACTTGATGTTAGAAAATATAAGAATCCTAATTTTGATCATGGTCTTATCCGATTCCAACCTTGATCAAGATTTGTTGAGTAAAGCCGAAAAAGAAATGTATTTGGATATATGTGTACATGAATTTTGAACAGTCATTTAATGATTATTCTACAATTAAATGTCAAGCATTCAATTAAAATTCATATTTAGATATTTCCTTTTATTATATGATTAAGATAAGGATTACAAAAGAAATATATTAAGATAACTCATTCCACTTGGGTTTGGATAAAAATATTACACTTTTGTTAAATTATAAATTATATAAAATATCATGAAAAAAAACACGGGTTAAATACATTTTTAGTATGTGCAAATGTGTTAATATTCCTTTTTAGTCATTCAAAATAAATTGTCTATTTTTTTGGTATCTCATTAATGCAAATGTGTTGGATGTGGTACTTATTCTTTAAAAAAAACTTCTTTTCTATGTTCATTTATGAAAATATATTAATTTCTATGTACTGTTAGTGTAAAATTTTTGCACTTACAAGTTATCATTAATAAAAATTATTGTTGATAGAATTTTAAAAATAATTATTATAAAGATTGATAAACTTATGATACATAACTCTTTATACCATCTGGGTGTATAAACTATTTACTCTTTATATATATTATTCATTTCATAAATGAAATATCAAAATAAGACAATTTATCTTTTAAGGACTAAAAGTAAACATTTTCCTATTTACATATATTAAAAACATATTTAACAAAAATAATCATTAATAAAATCTACAATTATTGATAAGATGTTGTTATGAATAATATATACTAACAACATAAATATTTTTATACAATCATTCAATCACATAATATCATGAATGGAAAATTTATTAATTTTTATAATAACTATTTTAAAAGTTATAATAATTTTTTTTTATTGATTGATAGTATAAAAATATCTACAATAACAATGAATGGGTATAAACTTTATGTTATATATAATGTTTAATATTATCATCATGACTACTACTATTGTTATAATTATAAACTTAAATTGATGTATCTAATTGTAACTTTATACAAAATTAAAAAAAAAACATTTTCTGAAAATTTAAGCCACATGTTTGATACATAAAAGATCATGAAATGGGATGATTTTCAAATTCCTTGATTTTTTTTCCTAAAACAATTGTGATATTATTTTTTTGTTCAGATGCTCAACGTGGCCTAAGGCCCAAAAACACACACCAACAAATAAGTTTGGGCAAAGAAACTCCTATTGCATTTGGATAAAAAAAACCCATAAAAACAGGGATATAGGGTTTAGATTAAGAGAAAAAAAAAACGCAAGGGGATGAGGGAGATAGGAGTAGCATCAACTCCTTAGGATATTAATTTTATTTTGAAAATAAGTTTATTTTGGAAAGTATAAAAAAATCAAATTACACATATCTAAGCGGTTAAAAATAAAAGTCTTTATAATTAAAAAATATGATGTTAATCAACCATCCTATAAATTATTGTTCAAAATAAGAAGAAAAATAAGTTGAAGCTTCAATGAATTTATGCTTGTAACGTAAACATCTAAAAGAACCAACGGTCTTCATGAGAGATTTTAATTTATGCTAAGCAACTAACCCAGAAACTATTAACCAAGAAATAAAATATCAAAATCAATGAATCTACACCTGTAACGTAAACATCTAAAATGATGAAGCACTTGGGTTGTTTTGCTAAAGCCGTGCAAATATCACCCAAGGGTTGTTTTGGTTCTCAATTCATCACACAATTTGTCGTGGCGTAACTTGTCGAATTATGATTACGATTAGGAACTATGGAAACAATGTTCTTTGGCTCAACCCCATAATGATTTGGAGTTGTGATTAATTAATGTTTTATAACGTGTTTAGTTTCACCATCTAAAATGTGGTTTTTTTTTACATTCATACATGATTTTAAGAAGCAATTAGTTATAGTTTCAAAATTTCAACCGCGATTTCTTACACCTCAACAAGTTTTTAAACATAATATTCGACATTTGGGATTCCTTATGAACCAAATGAAATTTCTACATGTTAGGGGATCTAAATGATGAACATATCGATCGCTTGAGTGGACAAATTGACAAATTTATCGAGATATATGATGTAATCAATTTTCCAATCGCAAACGGAACTAAATTTCGCACCCACAATCTCAAATCAAATGCAAAATAAAAAAGCAAATGAATTTAACAAAACAAATTAAGATCCACAATGGAAAGAATGAATTAAGTTACCTGGTGTAAACTTTGAAGCGTTCCTCTCAAGATTCTTTTAAAAAATAAACAAGAAGACAGAAGCAAATATATGGAACCACAATCAATATTTCCTCCGAAACCTAAATCTCAACTAAGAATTATAATAAGTGGTTGAGGTCGAACTCTCCTTTCTCAATTTGACACCACCTTCTGGATAACAAAATCAGAAATGGGAACACATGGTAATGCAAAGGAGAAAGGGAGAGACACAACGAGGGTGATAAATTATCAGAGCCTATTTGTGAAACTGCATAGATTTTCACGAAAAAAGAAACAAATAAGCTAAAAATAAAACTCACCAAGTCTATCTGTCACTCTTGTTCTTAACTAAAAATATCAACAACAGAAATTGTGCACACCTTAATATGACACGCTATATGCACATCGTATCCTCGTAGATATATTGGCGGTTTACTTTACATTAAAAAAACTCTTCATGTAAACATGTATGTCTTCGCTATAATCTCATTGGTCACTACAATCATTTCCACTTGTCGTACGTAATTACTAGTATTCTCCAACAAAGTCCTTGCTGGAATTAATTCACCCACATTTATGATGACAGATAACACATGTTAAAAATATAAATTAAAAATTAATTTAATTAACAAAAAATATTTTGCTACTACTGATAATAAATTTTTATTTAAAAAATTAAATCAATTAATATAAAATGCCTCAACGTACGCTAGTTTATTAATATCTTATCATTTAATATTGATCAGAAAAATAAAAATAGTGAAGAAATAAATTAGAATTTTTTTTTGGTTTAATGATTAATTTTATAAAAAAAACTTATTTATTTTGATATAAAAGTTTACATGAACTGATAAAGAAATATAGTTGTATAGGAAAATAAATAGATAATTTTTTTTTTAAAAAAAGATGAAAATTTATAATATAAAAATGAAGCTTTTTATTTACTTATGTACTTATCACTTATTATATTTGTTCAAGAATTTATGTAATGAATTTATAGATAATAACTTGCAAGATTATTCAAATGATTTAATTTATAAAATTAAGGTTAAGATTTGAAAGATTAAATTATAAAATATATATTAAAAATATCATAATATTTTTAGTGGGATTAATATATAATAAAGTATGTATTATTTTAAATTAATAAAAAGTTACACTTAAACTGGTACCTAAAAATAAACGAGTGTTGAGACTGATGAAAAGTCAAGAAAAAAATGTCAGGAATAAACAACGGCCAATTTAAAATTGATTTTGTAATAGATCTGTTATAGAATAAATACTTTTGATTTTCAAATGATTAGCACCTGTCAAATTATAGGTGGTATACAAATACTTTTCACAGGATTTAGGAAAGAAAGATCTATAGGAGGATTAGAAAGTTATTTGGAGAAAAGGTAAAAATAAGTTTAGAAATACATTTTGGTAAACCCGTAACATCATATATTAAGATATGGACAAATACATAATAGAATTATAAAAACTGGTATATAAATATGTATTTATTATAAATTACAGAATAAGAGGATGAGAAAAGAAAAACATGACAAATAAAAAAGAGTTAGGAACCTTTTGTTATAAATATGGAATGAACACCTAGTGTCAAAGAGCAAAAGAAGAATAAAATGCAGATAACAAATTATAGAACTAAACAAAAATTTAATAGAAATAAGTATTAAGGTTAAGAAGTCAGATTTTATAAGTATATATATATATATATATATAATATATATATATATATATAATATATATATATATATATATATATAAGAAGTATATATGAAAAGAGATCGATATAATTTTGATAATTATTATATTATTTTATTACTTTCACATAGATCATATATGTAAATTTTTATATTAATTCAAAATTAGATAGTAGATTAAAATTTATGTAATATAAATATTTCAAAATATACTAAATATAAATTATCTGATTATTTTCTTGTTATTATTTAATTTTGATAAAATTTAATATAAACGATCTTGGTAATAATAATTTTTAAACCCACCGTTAGACTACAAAATTTCTTTTTCATAAATTATATATACAAAATTTCATATTAATTTAAATTTATTGTTATCTCATTCATACAAATTAAAATTAATGGAATATAAATATTTTAAAATATACTAAAATATGAATCATTTAATTATATTTTTATTATTATTTAATTTTGACAAAATTTAACAGAAATGATTTTAATAATATGTAAATATAATTCAACATTTGAATTGATAAAAATTATATTTTAAAGATTACATCGATATAATTTGATTATATATATATATATATATATATAACAATGAGGGCGAAAGGTTAAAAAAAAAATATTGCAAGGCTCATACATATTCTAGACAGTTTTTTTATATTATTATATGAGGTCACAATGATAGTAACCAACATCATCCATCGTCATTCAATTTGATAATGGAACAGTAGTAACTAGCAATACATGAAAATGGAAAGGGAATAATGGTGGTGGTTGTGAAATGATGAAAACCAACACTGAATATCCTGAGGAAAGGGGGGGATTGATGAATGTTGTTAGCCAAACATCATTCAATTAATTTGCTGAATGCTAGCAATGCAATACACATCACACACACACCTAGTCTCAAGCCTAGCCATATTCCAACCACACTTATTTTATTTTCCATATAAATAAACCCCATTCATGCACAGTACGTGTCCCTTATAAGTTATAATCTCTCATGATATGATACATAGTTATGAAATTGAGCCTCCTTGTCCTTATTGTTTGTGCGAGTGTGTGCAGGCCAGGGCATTCAGTGACACATAATAAAAGCAGTGGTCTTGGAACCATGATTTTCCCCACCCCATTCTGCACCTGTAAGCAACAGAAGAGAGCATCATAAGCAGTCAAACTTGCTGACCATCTTGGGCTTGCTGATGTTTCAGAGTCAAAGGTTCCACCTAGTCTTCCCATCACTATTACCTAAGCTCAAGATATTCAAGCAAATAAAAATATTATCCATGCATTTATTTATTTAATAAGTATATGTTGTGAATTAATAATATCATATGCCACGTACTGGTATAATGCCACATCTCACGTAACAGTAATAGTGCTATATTCTATTGTGAGTGGGTGGCAACTTAGGATAGACCAGGAGCGTCTTCTTCCTCCTTCTGCCTTCCTTTTATAAAAATAAAAATCTTTGATGCTACCACAGACTGGAAGTGGTCCAGCCTTTCACACGTGAAGACGCTCCTCCCCTGCTATTTTCTTCACGTGTGCTATCATAGTTCAATCAATTCTTTTCTTAGTCTCTAATTGTGGCCCCTCCTTATCATTTTTCCCTCCAAATTAACAACTCCTCTACATAAATCAAAACCTTTTTAGGCTCTAATGAATTAGTATATTGCAACACATAGACATAGCTAGGGAAGTTGCAAATTAAACATATTATCTGTCACCAATGTAATTAACCTTCTACTTCTCAAGCTGTAAAATCCTAATTAGGTGAAATTAAATATTTTCAAGTAGGATATTCAGGGGCGGGAGGGGGGGGGGGGGGAATTAAATTGTTAAAAGGGTTAGTTAATAACTAAATGGATTAAATTGTATCCATGTGCCTGCAGTATAAGCTAATTGAGGAGGAACATGCTTGCATTCAGATGACAATTCACTATTTATTTTGGAGAGACCAGCAGTGTGATCTTATCTGGCAGTCAAAGACTGTAAAAGATGGCATTCCACTGGTTTTAATGGCATCCCAGATTTTGGATCTTGTGTCATTTAGTTTAATTTGATTCTAACATTAACTAGTTAGTTATTTAACCTGCTATGTTTATTAACTATTAAGAAATACATTAGGGCCATAACATGTAGTCGCTCTTTGATAAAAAGATTTTCACTTTGTTCTTCTGCTCATCCCTATTGGGGTATAATAAATTCCCAAATTGGCAGGGTTTTCTGATTATCAGATTTAAAAAAAAAAGGCTTTACCTGACTATTTAGGAACAAAACTGTGAACACCTCATGGCAAGTAAAGTCCACTTAATTTTTCCATTTTTCACCTTTAAAAATCCTAGTTACTCAGAGAAAATAAAGGGGATAACTGAGAGCACCACGGACTGAATTCAAAGCCATCACTGTGCTTACAGTGATCCAAAGCATCTCCATTGATAGCAAAAGACAAAATGGTTAACTACATGGATGGGAAAAGCTACAAAAAGAATATATATTGATCATCTTCGTGCCTATATAATAGAGAAGAACTAGGTAACTAGTTATTGTATCCATTTCACATTGATTATGTGATTTACTTTAAAGTTCAAACATTGAAATTCCACTAGTATTAACAAGCAATGGTTCTTTTGGCACAGATCTATTTGTTTGTTCATATTTGTTTTGTTTTCTAGGTATGGATGTGCCTATATGCGGGGAGCAAACTTATAATTGTACACTGTCTTGACTAATTTATAAGATGTTGATTCGATTGCTCATACAGTTATACTTGATATGCTGATGCTTAAATGTAGACATTAGGGGCTGATTTAGTACAAATGATGTCTGAAACCAAAAAAGCGAGACAGAGAAGGCCAACAAGTGAGACCATTGATAATAATGTACGAATGGAACTTGGGGGACAGGTAAGGTCATGGAGCTCATGGTTTATGGTTTATGATAAGACTCTTCCAAACTCAACCTAATTCTAAAGTAAGAATAAAGGTTTTTCATCGACTCTTAATTTAATTTATTTTAAATATATTATGCTTTGAGGTTCCTTATTGAAAGCTAACATAATTGCAATACATAATTGGCCATACACAAGCATATTAAACTTGGAAACAAAAGATGACTTAGCTTCAAGATATAAGATTCACCTCATAATTACAGAATGATAAAGGGAGAAAGGACAATAAGAGATTATCAGTTTGAATCCTTCCATCGATATTTTTAATAAAATTAATAAACTAATATTTATCAATAAAAAAAAAGATGATTTAGCGCAAAAATAACATTTTTTTTCTTCTTTCTAAGAGCACTCCTTGACAACAACAAAAATTGACTTGAGCAAAATAAAAATGAAGAAGGATACGAAATTAAAAAAGGGAGGAGGATGATGAACACTAAAGACCAAATGAAAGCCTTTAGCATCACATGGGACAAAAGTGACCATCCTACAGCTGTCCTAAACTGTAGGGAAAACCAAAAGTGGGGTAGCACGTACCATAGCAGTACCCCATGGACTCTCTTAATATTGGGAAGTCTGGAATCTCCCAACATTTGGAGAGACTTTGGGTTGGGATGGCCGAGTTAGTCCTAAGCCACCACACCACACTCTTCACTCTTCACTAGTACTACTACACTCTCGCTAGTCTATAGACTATAGAGTGTATTCCCATACCCATAGACATGGCACAAACACAAACGCAGCTCAACTCAAAACCCCGTAACCGCTAATTAACGTCCTTATATATCTCGTCTGCTTTTTTTGGCGGCACCAAAACCGCTTCTTCCAACTCTCTCCCATCCATACTCTCCACTCAACCTCCCCAAACCAAATCTCTCTCTCTCTCTCTCTCTCTCTCTCTCTCTCTCTCTCTCTATATATATATATATATATATATATATATATATATATATATATATATATATATCATACTAATAGCAGTTACATATTCTAAGACAAGTTAAAGTGAACTTTGAGTTTGAGACATTTTAATGGGAAGTTCTGGAAGTGGCACCTTCTTTTCCTTGTCTAGCCTCTTGTGTGATGAAGAAGGAGAAGCTAGCTTCTTTGAAGACCAAGATGAGAACCCTGGCATTTTTTACTCTCTTGATAACCCATGTTTCGTTTTGGAGGATGAAGAGGAATACATTGAGTATTTGTTCAAACAAGAAACGGGATTTGGATCCCAGAATCACCACTTTTTTGCCTCTGATGATCATTCAAACAGACACTGGTTACGAAGTGCCCGTGTTGATGCCATTGACTGGATTTTCAATGTTAGTTTTCAATGTTATGATATTCATCATCGTGCTTGTTTAGTTTGCTTTTGGTTGTTCTGTTATTGAAACTCTTCTTACTGTTGATTAATCAGACACGAGCAAAATTTGGGTTCAAAGTTGAAACTGCCTATTTATCAGTGACTTACTTTGATCGGTTTCTTTCAAAGCGATCCATCGATGTATGCATTTTAACACAATTTCTTAATTCCAATCATTTCTTTCAGATTTTGTTGATTTTAACTTTCCTTTTATGTTTTACTTAATTTCTCCAATGATATGCAGGAATCGAAACCTTGGGCTATTAAGTTATTATCTGTGGCATGTTTATCTCTGGCAGCAAAGATGGAAGAGCAAAATGTGCCGGTTTTATCCGAGTATCCAATGGATGATTATCGGTTTGAGAATAAAGTAATTAAGAACATGGAACTGATGATTTTGAGTACCTTGGATTGGAAAATGGGATCAGCAACTCCTTTTTCCTATTTGCATTACTTTGTCGGCAAGTTCTGCCCTGGATCCAAACCACAAATAATAATCACAAAAGCCATTGAACATATTGTGGCCATGGTCAAAGGTGATTTTTGATAATGCAATTCCCTTATAAAATAATATTATTTATTTATCATCGAGATTGTATCTAAAGGTTAGTCTTTCTGTGCAGATGTTAATTTGATGGATCAAAGACCATCTATAATTGCCTCGGCAGCCATATTAGCCGCTTTTGATGCTACATTAACAAGAAAAGCAATGGATCTTCGATTAAGTGTAATCTCATCGTGGGGAAATGTAGAAAGTGTGAGTTTATTTAGATTGCATTCACCAATGTTAATTAATTGTTATTTGGATAGAGAATTGAAAGAGATTAAAGAGTAGAACATAAGTTTGATGATGTTTACTATTTATATGGAACAGGGACATGTGTTTTTCTGTTACAATCTAATACAGGAAAAGATGAAAAGCAAAGTTAAGACACCTTACTCGAATTTAATGTCTGCCCAGTCGAGCTCCACGTGTGTTCTTGAGAACCAATCTGACACTTCTTCGGTAGCTAAGAGAAAACTTAGTTTTGAGGACAGTGAAAATTGTGCTGGACAAAAGCTACATCGGCTTTAGTTTGCTGCACCTCACAGAGTTTGTGATCTTAATGATCAATACAGGGAAAATTGATTGGTGTTTACTGAATGGATTATAGGATATATTTTTTCCACTGAAAAATTTATTATTCTTGTTAGTTATAGGGCTAATGGATGTCATCCACCATTTTGTGGAATGATATGGTATTTGATGATTGGGTTTTATTTCCCGGTACCCAACAAAAAGTTTCAACGAGTGACAACAAAGAAGATAGAGAAAAAAAGGAAGAGTAAATAAATAAATAAAAAGTGGTAAGCTTTACCCTAGAATGAGTTTGAAGAAGCTGACTGAGAAAATCCACAAGTCATTAAGGCGGTAAAATGAAAAAATTAGTGAAAGTCAGGAAGCTATATTGAGGACTATTTGTCCATAGTGAGTTTGGGCAGTGTTTGCTTTCTTGATCTGCTCCTATTACATTTCTATTTTTTCCAACTGCATTTTTTCTTTCTTTCTTTATTCCTTTTATTTTTGTGAGGGGAATTATGTTTTTATTTATTTATTTTATGTATACGATGATGGCAATAGCAAACCTACCCTTTGTAGGGAGCTTGGGATGCTTTCTAATTCTCTGTCTTGAGAAAGGCTGAAAGCCGTGGAGAATAGGGAATTGGTATTGTTTGATTTGATGTATCTGTGTAGCATTTGGGTTGGGCCATTGATAAAGCATGTAAAAGTTGAACGTGATTATTTGTTTGCTTGGGACGCGGGAGGCTCCTTTTCAGAAGGACTGGGAAACTTTCCTTTAACAGTTACTATTTCTACTTGTACTATGATTTTTATTGGTATTATTATTACACTCACAGCCCCTATAAATGGTAAAAAATTGGGGCATGGGACTGGTAGGGGGCACTGCCAGTACTTCCTAATGTAATTGATGAAATATTAAATAAATGTGATGCTTATTGAATATACGCATCTTAATTTAATAGCTTGAAGTCAAAAGTAATTTGAGCTAAATAAGTGTTATCAAATTCTAAACCAAATGGGCACTGCGAGAGAATGCATTGGATAACCTTTGGTTGCCATATGGATGGAAACAGGGGGAGGTATTACAGTAGTGCTATTTCATTGAGATATATTTCTCATAAACTTTTTTGTGTGATTATTTAATCTTTTTGTTTCAAAAAATTAAGAAATGTATTAGAATATTTTTAAAATAAGTGATATAAAATAATGCATTAAAAGCATTGAACAAATAAAAAGAACTTAAGTGTGTCTGGATTTGAGTTAGGAGCTTTTAGATTATAACTCTTAGGAAAGTATCACGAGTTTTAAATAATTTTGGATCAAAAATTAGTTTCATTCATCTAAAGGATTAAAAGATTAAAGTTTGTGAGATACTTTAGAGTTTTATTGAAAAAACAAATGTCCTAATTACCATAGTTAAAAAAAATATAACTTTCTTGAATATTGCAAGACATACTCATTATTCGAAACAAAGCACACACTCTCACCTGAGTAAAAAGAAAAAATAAAATAAACCACGGAAATTTATGTAAATTTGAGGGATAGTGAGGAATAACATTATTCATACTGTAATACCTTTCCCTAAAAAAATCCTATCGTATCATTTTATGTTTGTTATATGAAAAACACCATATTTTGTTAAATAGATACAATATATTTTTTAGGGTACAACGACAACAATAAAATTAAACCATAAACTTAGTATAAATTATCTAAGTTCTCAACACGACTCTACTAGGATAATCGATCCTTTGGATTGCATATTATCATTATGGTTGGAAATTATTAATATTAGCTGCCAGAAACTCAAGTATGAAATGGGTTTCAAAATCAATGTCCAGAAAAAACCAAACAACGACTATGATGGATCTATTTGTTTGATTCAAATATATGCATGACAGCTTTGAAATAATATCTAAATGTGGACAAATTAAGATATGCCGTTAGCTGTAAGGGAACACATTTTGTTGAAACAAGAGTAATTTTTATATACTTCCACAGTATTTTCACCTCTATTTTACCTTTACTTTTTGTTAGGATAAACTTGAGATTTGAAATATTCATAGTCAAGAGTTAAAAGATTAATTCATCGACTTAAATATAAGAAATGACATTTTTAATAAATATTTTTTCATACAAACAAACCTAACACAAATAACAATACATATCACATATTTAACTTTTTATTCTTTTTTTTTCTCTCACTTTTTTCCTATCCATCAATGACGCCCTAAAAATAAGGTGCAATATGGCCTAATCTATCGTAATTCACGAAATAAGAGATGTAGGTGTTCTGTTTGGTTCAGGGTTGAGGGAGCGATATGGAAGATAAGATTAATGGGAATATGTTGGTGTCAGAATCTCAATCACTTGTGGGTTGCACTTGCACACTTACCCAGTCTGGCATCAACCTTGTATTTTGCCGTAAACAAATTACGGTGACTGAGTACCTAATTGTTCCATGGTTCACATGGAGAGACTGAATCAGTGGTGGAGATTCCTTTATAAGCCCCTGCACATTCTTTGGTTAAATCTTGCAGTTAAATTTGCAGATATGATCGGATCGACATCGAGTACTGACACATAACAACTCTGCCAGAACATAATTCACATGCCAATCATAGCCAAATAATTTATAAGCGCATAAACACTCAAGGGTGAACAGCTTCCCTGTCTGATAAAATCTTCTTTGCATGACATGAGCTTGAAAATATACCCTAAACAAACAAAGTACGATTCCACTCTTCTTCACAGATTTTAGACTACACTTCTTGTAAGAAATCATGTTTGAGAGACGTGTACATAGATGAAGACAATTCAAACACGAAGAACATTGCGTTGCCTTGGATTCAGAGTTCATGGTAGTAATTAAAATTTTACTTTGTCACACTATATAATGCTGTCTCAAGAGAGATATAAGGTTGATGTGGTGGAAAAGAGAGAAGAGGTCATAGATTTGAATCTCTTTGTTAACAAAACTAGCACACTAACAACTAATATGCAAATTAAAAAAATATAATGTTGTTGTGCTAATTAAGGACCAAATTAATGCGATTGGTGGTGAGAGGATAAACACAATTAGTTCAACTATGTCGATGATAAAGACTATCGGTATCACATTGGATGTCACAGGGCTTAAAGTCCACATGCTTCCATTTACATAACTGTCACGGATTGGGTTGCAGACACATGCATGTTGAACCACAGAAACATTTAAATCATACGGCTAAAGGGGCTTTTGATCTTGTTCTTATGTATGTCATAAGAAAAACGTTTTTGTTATCCCTTGCTTTTTTTAATTGGACAAAAATTCATTTGTCACATTGAGTGATAAATTAGACGAGGATAAAAGTCTGCTCAACAGCGTATAGGGAAGAAAAGGGACCAAATTCAAGATTTTAATATCAAAATGACAATATATACAACGTGGAGACACGTTCTTTGTCTTGTCGAGTGTCACATGTATCTTCATTTTTTAATGTACTTTTGGTGGGAGACTTAACAATAATGATCTACATGACAAGAATAGAAAAATGTATGTTTACAAGGAAAAATAATGTATTTTTCTTTTTGGGTACACTTTACACCAAGTGAAATAAGACTTAACAATCTCTCTCTCTATATATAGTTAAGTTTTTTCAGTAAGTACATGGAAGAAAACTTTTTGACTGGTTAAAATTGCTATAAGAACTTTTTAGTAATGATAGACCGACACAAAAACTGTGTAGATAAAGTTGTTTTGATTTTTCTTATAGAAACTAAAACTTAAAATAAGAATAACACACGTAAATAGTTTAACGGTTATATATATTTGTTACATTAATCTTCCATAAAACAAGAAGAAACAAAATGGGAATAGAAACAATAAGAACAAGTTGTATCTCTTTTCTTCCATTCCGAATAAGAAATAAAATTGTTTTGAAACTGTGGGTCTCGTTTCATTTTTTTCTTTTTTTCTTTTTCATGAAATAAGGTGAAAAAGGGATTTAAAAAGTTTTTTTATGAGAAAAAAACATTTTGAAGTTATGTTTACAAATAAATAAGCAAATAACAATTACTTTGTGCAGGATATATGTGTTTTAACAATAATTTTTCTTCTTTTAATTTTCTCTTCAAATAAATAAGAGGGAAAAAAGTTAATGAAGTGATGTAAACAATGATCTGATATATATATATTATTCGTTAAAGTGTAAGAGATAATAATGTGAGGCAGCGATTTTATATTTTTCTTCTTCTAAATGCATTCTTTACCTACACTGGTCTGAATAGGTCTCGTGGAATCATGTGCTCAGAGCTTGATAGATTATGACTTTATCAGCATTTTTCTTATTTTCCCTAATTAGTGCGTGGCATTCCTATTACAGTATCACGTGAATAATAGTAGTAATATTGACAGGGACGGGGCTGTTTGTTATCATGTTCGTTCCCGCTCAAATTAAGAGTTATTGTCCTTTACTCTTTTTGTTACTTCACCTCAAATCAAATTGGCTTAAATAATTGTTATCCTCATAAAATATATTATTTTTAATTTTATTCATTTAAAGTATTAATTTTATTTTAGTTTTTTAAATATTTTTTAGGTCATATCAAATAAAAATTTTAATTGATAACGTAAATAAAATATTTTTACAAAAAAATAATATATGTGATTTTTCAGTCAAATTCCTTAATGTTTCATTATTTAATGTTCTTACTTGACTGTAAGAACTAAAAAAAATATTTAAAGGACTAAAATCAAAACAAAATTTTAAAATGACTAAATAACAAAAAAAACTATTTTATTAGAACTCAAATGTTATTTAAGTCAATCAATTTTAAAATAAAAAACAATTAAAAAATATGTATCATATAATCTAAATGTGTATCTTTTTTTAATCTGAGATTGGACTCAGCATATCATTAGAGTATATCTAACGCGAACTTTTCATGAGTTGTTTAAAATTAAATAGTGTTACTCAATAAGTTTTGATTATTAGAGCATATGACTTGACGATAGATTGCTTAATTCATTCTTACAAATTAAGTAATTATTTTTCAATTACAAAATTTAATATGACTCAAGTTAAATAGTCACTCTAACAACTTTAGCACTAAAATAATTTTTTGTGTAAATTTTTTAAAATTTATGTGTTATTATAAAACTTACAAATTAAAAATAAATCATTTAAGCAAACATACATTGTAAATATTCTTATACCACAAAGTCATGAGACTAATAAGTAATAATCCTTTTAAAAAAATAGTGTCAAATAAGTATAAACTCATCTACTATTACTATTGCTTTATTCATATAATTAAGAATCGTACCCTTGTCATATATTTTAAAACATGTAGGATATATTTTTGTTTGAAATTTTTTTTTTCTCTTGTTGGATATTTTTTCTATCCCACCAACTGAATTTTTTTGATATTAATTAATTAATAATTTAATTAATCATTTGATTTTTATACATTGTCAACTTTTCATACTTAAAAATTATACATTTTAGTCTTTATACGACTATTCTTTTATGTCTTAGTCCTTCGGACTCAGTTTCGTATGATCCATAAATACATACTATGAAAAAACTAACAACAGAAACTAATTTAAAAATACAGAGACAAAAAAAATAACTGACACAAGTACATAGACCAAATGATCAATTAAATATTAATAGAAGTATGAGTTTTGGGCTATTGTCGTGCGGTTCTAATAATACTTGAGAAGCCCAATCGGGGTAAGTGTGAGGAGTCTCTTGTTATTTACAGTAACTTTTTCCCTAAATACACCCCTATATTCTCCCTTTTCCTTGCTGGAAATGTATTTTCGAAATAATATATACTTATTACAGAAATGTATTTCCAGACCTATGATTCATAATTCTAAAAATAAATTTTCAAAATAAGTATGTGTCATTCCATAAATACATTTCCAGTAGTAATAAAATATTACTTAAGAATTAAGATAATTGACAAGATAAACACTTATTTTACACCCTATGTTTGTTAATCTTATTTTCATCTTATTATTAATTTTCTTTAAGTTCTATTTAAAATATTTTCCATCTTATCTTTATTGTTCTTTAGACCCTAATTTTAATCAATCTTCACAATATATTCATTATATAATATTGTGTTTTCATCAATATTATATAGTATTTTGTATTTTCTTTTATGTGACATATTTTAAGATATGTTTATCACTAACTTTATCTATTATACACCTTAATTACAAAGCAAAACTTTTGACTATGATCTCTTTCTTTTATGTGCGTTCATTCATTTTTAATCCAAGTCTACATCAACAATTCAGGCTACAATGACTCTTTAAGTATGATTTGTTATTATTGGAAATGTCTTCACAGGATAACATAACGTATACTATTCTAAAAGTGTATATATGGAATAATATACATTATTCTGGAAAGAAATTTCTGAAAATGAAAAGGGATTCTAAGAGGTGTACTCCTTTAAGGGAAAAAGTATAATGGGTAATTAGGAGGTAAATAGAGAACTGGAGGTGTACTTAGAAAAATGATTGAAGTAAATAGAAATTTCCGTGTGAGGATTGTAGTTTGATTTTGGGATTTCTAAAAGGCCCAATGAATAAGCATGAGAAATTTGAAAAACGAAACTTTCCCTCTCCCGAAGCTGTGCTATATGCTATCCTCTGTCTGAATTTGAAAATGGATATTTGGAGGTGAGTAATGTTACAGTGCAGAAAGCGCGATGGAGAAGAGGCTTCGTTCATCTCTGCAATCCTCAGCGCAAGAGTTCATATCCTTAGCCACAAAGCAAAACCTCAAATCTTCAAAATCCTCTCTGAAAACCCTAGTCCATTCCATCAAGCTCTCCTCCCCTCTCTGCTCTTCCCTCCCTCCCACTCTCTCCGATTCCATCTCCGCCTCACTCCAATCCTTCCAGAATCTTCTAGAACCCAACTCCGCCCCGAACCTCGGCTCCCCTCGCACCCCTCCCTCCAAACGCCCCCGCCGCTCTTCCCGCCGCTTCGAACCCCAACCCGAACCCGCCGACGAGAAACATAAAATTCTCGCACGCCTTGAAATTCTCGCCCATATCGCGCTGCTGTGCGTTTCGCACCCGAGAAAACCGTTCTCCCTCTCCGATCTGCTTCCCGGCGTTCAGGCGCTGCACGATAATTTGATCGTTTTTGAGTCGGAACCGTCGCTCTCGTCTGCCATTGAGGGTTTATGTGAGGAATGGTGGAAGGAGAACTTGGCGGGAAGGGAATCGTTGATTTCGCAGAGCCTCCCTTTTCTTCTGTCGAGGTCGCTGACATTGAAGAAGAAGGTGGACGTGCACAGGGTCTGCGTGCTTCGCGAGGCGTTCGCTCTGTTCGATTTCGACGACGAGAGCATCGAGGATTTGAAGCTGTTGTTGGTTCGGTGCGTGATTTCGCCCTTGTATTTGAAGACGGAGGATGGGAGGCGGTTTCTGGGGTTTGTGTTTGGGCTGAACGATCAGCTTGGGAAGGAATTTCTGGCGATGATTCGGTCGCAAATTCCGTTTGGGAGGAAGTCGATGCTGGAGGCTTATGGGGATATTCTGTTTCGGGCGTGGAGAGCTGCGCAAGGGGATTCGAGGACTTTGATTGAGAATGGGTTTTTGCAGGAAATGATTGAGGCTGCCATACACGCTGGTTCCGGAGCTTTTGCTTCGTATATTAGGAGGGTTTTGGGAGCTTTTATTAACCAGAGGACCACCGATGGGGTTGAGAAAATGCTTTATCGACTCGCCGAACCTGTCATATTTAGGTCTCTACAGGTAAATGCATCATAGATGAAACACTCCCCTCGTTGAATTTTGAATGTTGGTTTTTCATGTGAGCACTGTGTTTTTATTATTAGGGTGCTAACTAACTGTTAGGATCAGTTGCCAAAGGAGAAGTGTTAGGGCGGAAGTGATGTGGTACTTTAAAGGTTCCTCAAGGTGATTGTTTGTGATGGTTTTATATGAATTCTCTTGTAGTAGGTAGGTTTTCACAACCCTAGGTAAATACCACAGCCTCTAGCCTGTGTAGTGCATGTTTTGGAAATACACGAGAAATCAAAGAATCATGTCAGCTTAGGGCAACAATGTGGAGAAACCATACCTATTAGCTTATGGTTAAATGTGGAGAATCACATCGCAGCGTGCAATCAAACACGCTATGATGTAAAAAAGGAAGCATAGGACTTTTTAACTGTCTGGTTGGAGGGGAATGGAATGGAAGGGATAGGCCTTATAGAAATACCTATTTTTATATGCCTCTCCTCAAATATTGAGGGATTTGGAGAGGAGAGGAAATGTTTAATATTTGTGAATTGTGTTAATTTGTCACTTGTCTCTCTGTGTCCAGACTCCAGAGCTTTACTTTGCCTTCTTTTCAATAGGTTGCAAACTCAAATGTTCGTCAAAATGCTTTGCATCTACTTCTGGACATGTTCCCCCTTGAAGATCCCGATGCCACAAAAGAGGAGAAAGATACATTGCTTGATAAGCAGTTCTTTTTATTAGAAAGGCTACTTACAGATGATTGTCCAGAAGTGAGAACAATTGCTGTTGAGGGTTCTTGTCGCGTCCTTCACCTGTTTTGGGAAGTTATTCCTTCACCAATCATAACAAAGATGTTAACAAAAATAGTTGATGATATATCTCACGATGGATGCAATGAGGTTAGGCTTTCTATGTTGAATGGCATCATTTATTTACTTGGCAACCCCCACTCTCACGAAATTCTTAAGGTGCTGTTGTCAAGACTGCGGCACCTAATGCTGGACAAGGTCCTAGCAATACGAGTTGCTGCAGTGGATCTCTTGCTCCATCTAAAGGATGTTCGAGATTTTCAGTTCAACAAGGTACACATATTCTTTAAATTAGAATTGTTTAAGAAAGTTGTCTCTAATAACTCTTGTATTTCTGAGTAGTATCTGTTCTGACTGATCCGTTCTTCTGTTTGGTATATAGGTGGTGGAGCTAGATGTGCTATTGTCTGCACTTGCAAGTGATCAACCTCCCGTAGCTCAGAAGATAACAAAATTACTTCTACCTTCGTACTTTCCCTCAAAAGTACCCATTGAGGAGGCATGTAATCGCTGTGTTACACTTGTAAAAAGGGCTCCAATGGCTGGTGCAAGATTTTGCCAATTTGCTATCTTGGAAGGAGCATCTAAATCTCATCTTATGGAACTGGTCAAAGTATTCCTGAGTTTGATTTTGTCACCAGATAAGCTAGATGCAAATCAGATTGAGGGTTTCCTTGTTGCTACTAGCTATGTTTGTGATAGCTTGGCTTGTGAGCCATGCTATATAAATGCTCTGAAAGAGTTACTCGATGGAGAGAAAATGAAAGGTTTACTAACTGTGGCATCTAAAGGCCAAGCCCAATCTTCTTTATTCAACATTGTTTCCAATGTCTGTCCAGATGATGTTGCTGGACTTCTTGAAGAATGCATGGGTGTTGTCACAAACTGCAGTGGTTTACCTGAGGATGTTGATCAACAAACTGAAATCAGGTCTGCACACAAGTTGTTGCTTTCACTGGGTGGTTTTGATGACTTGATTGAAGCCTTAACAGCCTTCTTGCATAAGGCTGCCTATCGTTGCCACATTAAATTTGGTGCAGACATGCCATCTCATAGTGTTTCATTTGCTAAAAGAAAGAAATCTAAGTCCTCTGGAAAGTTTTCAATTAAATCAAAGATAATTAACAGAAAACAATCTTTTGAGGATGATTATTTAGTAGCTGTTGGGGTGGCATGGCAAGTTAGAGATTTGCTTCTGCATGAAGATACCAGAAAAGCTATTTTGGAATCTCCGAGTTTAGAGATGTTGTTTGTTTCTCTTAAGGTGATTTCTGATGTCAGCATTGTGCATTGCGGGCACCACGTATACATAGACATATGTCCTGTTTTGGCATATGTTGCCCTTGCTCTCCAAATGACTGTTGATAATGTTGGCAGAAGTAGCATGCACAACAGTGATACAAAGAGGAAGAAAACTAAGATTGATTCTTCTACATTATTGTCAGAGGCAAGTAGAATCTTTGAACTCTTTTTTTTTCTTTTTTAAATATATTCCTGCTTATAACTTATCTACCTGACTTTCTTGCATCTCTGATGTTCTGAAATTTTAATTTGTTTCCTTTTTAAAGGATTTTGTATACCGGTTCGACTGAAAACTTAGCCGAGTCATCAATTCCATAACATTTTTCATCCAACAACCTGCTCAAACCATTTGTATTACTGATTCTTGGTCAGACTGGTTTGACTGGCTGGTCTGAGCTAGTTTTTATAACACTTCCACTGTATTGATATTTGATAATATCATAAACTAACCCGA
Source organism: Glycine latifolia (assembly GCA_013407115.1). Lineage (NCBI taxonomy): Eukaryota > Viridiplantae > Streptophyta > Magnoliopsida > Fabales > Fabaceae > Glycine > Glycine latifolia. The sequence goes on from CM023941.1 coordinate 37,247,268, forward strand.
TTGGCTTTAATCATGGCTTGTCTGATTTGATTCCCTCTTTTTTCTGATAAAATTTTCTTTTAAGCAGAATATCTTGGAGCTGACAATAGAGCATGTGCTCAACTGTTTAGAAAAACTATTTGGAGCAGGTGGCATCATGAAAAATCATGATGCGGATTCATGTAATTTGCAGCCTACCAATAGAACAAATCAAAATCAAAATTCCAGACTAAGGCCTAGACTATCCCCTACAGATGCATGTCGCCCAAGTAACCATGGTGAGTAAATATGGATATGATACTGTTTTTAAGGCCTGACAATGGATTGTTTTGCTTTGATCAAATGTAAGTAACTCAAGCACACTGGGCAAAAGGAAAAATTGTAGCTCAAGCACAATACCTGAAGTACTTCAATTGATTGCAACTCTAAGTCAATCTTTGGATTAAAATAAATTGACTGCATTTACTTTTTTCAGTTATAACCCCTCTTTTCAGGTTTCTCCTCTTTTGATCATCATATTTCAAAAGCACCATTAGGCATTTCTTTCATGAGAGCATATCACACTTTAAATCCTTAATTATTATTAGTAACAAAAGAGATTCTAGACAGTGACATGCTACAGAAGGAGCAAACTATACCAATTTGCTATTCTGAATTATGAGGATTTGAAATTTTAAAGATCAACCCAATATCATTATTTTAATTTGTAGAGGCTCATTTTGCATTTAAAATTCTATACGGGTTGTTTTAGAAGATTCCTGATTTTTGTTTACTAAGAACTATGGGATTGTGTTAGGAACCAATAATTGAAATTAGAAAGAAAAGAAATAATTTTATTGAATAGGATGAGAAAAACAGAAAATAGGAGAGAAAATTCTCCTCCAAGGGTTGTCCCTTCATATAAGGATTTCTCCTTTCACAAAGAGCTAATGTTCAATCTACAAATGATAAGATCCTCCTCTCTCCTATCCTTCTTCCCCTATTTATATCTAATAAGCCCTTCTAACTAACTAACTAACTCATTAGTAGTCTAACCATATTAACTAACTCTTCCTTCTTCTTAGATTCTAACAATAAATTGTTAGTATTCAAGCACAAGGGGAGAGCCCAACCCAAAAGATTAGTCCATCAAGTGGGAGAGCCTCAAGGCTTAAGCACCACATCAAGTACTTTATTCTACCCAATGTGGGACTCCTAACAGATTGTTTGATTTCTATTTTCAAATTTGTTTTTAGCTTTTAAGATCATGAATAAATCCCTGCAAAATCAGGCACAACCATGTCTGCATCAGGTTCTTCCCCCCCCCCACAAAGCTTACTTCAAATGACCCACACCCTTGAACTAGGAAAATAGTTTTTAAAACCAAAAAGGTATAAGGAAATCAAATTGACCCTAAATATTTGCTCCATGTACAGTTTATGATTATTATGTTCAATGTCTTCATTTGCTTAGCTTGGAACAATACAAACTTCAATTTTCTGCAGAAAAGATGGGTTTTTTCTTTGTAGAAACGAAGTTTTTTGTAGTGATGTTAGTGTTTTGCCCATTGTTGCTAACTATTAATACTTTTAACAAGCTATATTTGGGTATGTACACTACATTCGATACATGTTTGTTATGTCTTTGTATATTTATCTTGTTTGTGACTAATTGTCTAAAAACATATGTATAGGATCTACATACAATGAAGCTTTACAAGTATATTGTGTGGTAAAGATGCTTTCTACTGTTCTCAAGTTCCTGGCTGATGCAACTGCTATGTGTTTTGCTCCTCACAACCATGGATTATTTTTAAATTACACATCAAAATGTGCTCAACATATCATATCGTCGTTGGATCAGCTACATCATAACCAAATTCAATTTAAGGAAGAGGATAAAAGAAACATTATTTTTTGCCTGAAAGGCTCTTTCACCTATGCAGCAAAAATACTCAATGTGATACTCACCGAGTCTAGTGGATCCTCAATAACTCCACCAAAAACTTTTGCTGTTGCCAATAACTTGCTTGATTTAATAATTTCAATTGAATCATGTATGGGCTCAGGGTATGCAATGCGTCTTGTTGCAGCAGCAAAGACTTGGCTTCCTGATGTGCTTCTGGCATTGGGATCTACAAGTATCCTAAAACATTCTGACTGTGGTGAGGAACATTCAACTGCATCTGAACAAATGAAGTTGCATTTTCCAAAATGGCCCTTGATTTTAGCCAAGAATGAGCTCTTCAAAATAAATGAAGCTGAAGACAACGAATCCTCTCAACCAGAAAAATACTCAGCATTCAGCAAGCTTCTGCAAATGCTGATTATATTACTGAAAAAAAATCCCAGTATAATGGATGCAGTCGGTGTAATTTTCATGGTTTCTTCACTTATTGGGCTAGAACAGAAGGACTTTGGGCTGGCATTAGGACTCTTGCAGTTTGTGGGTCTTAAGTTGTTTAAACCTGATGACCGGGATTGGGGTGACATGATGCTTTCTTCTCTGCAAGAAATCTTTCCCAAGATAGAGAGGGAAATTGCAGAAGAAAATGATGAAGATCAGCTGGAGAAATTAACCTATGCAAAGGAGTTGATTGAACCTCTTTGGATGTATCATCTGTATGAAACTGGAAGGGTTTCCTTGGCTGATGACTAGAAAACGAATTCTTGTTTGCTTTTTTGCTCCCTTTGTAAAAGATGATTTATGAAAGCCTTTAGATGCTTGATGTACATATTATTACAATTGGCAAATCGATATAGTATGCGCAATTAGGAAAAGGAGTAATGAGGATCGATGTTCTTGTTTTATATTGCAGTTTGCCATGTCTCAGTCAATTGGGCTGACACAAGATTATGGCTATGCTCAAGGAAATACTGCTTTTAAAATAATGAAACGGACAGTTCAGGATCACCATTATAGAACATAAAGAAACAAATGGGGTTTACAAATATAAAAATTGAAACAAACTGAGGAAGGCTAGTAACTTATTTACAGCAAGTCATCAATCATTCTGCTGTCCTAGAAAAGAAACAACGTACTAAAATAAAATGATTAATGGTAGCTTGTCAAACTGCTCCGAGACTCCAGTGATTTATTGCGCTGCTCCATTTCTGATTCCAACCCAAGAAAGCCTCGAGCAATACCAGGTGAGTTAGTGAATGTACAGGAATAATGGACCTTGAAGCAATGTAACAACTAACAACTAACGATAACCAACTACTACTTTTTATCCATTCAGGTGCTTCAAACAGGAATCTTCTTTAAGCGAGCAGCAATAGGCATGCCCAAAAATCCAACCAATAAGCAAAAGAACCACTGTGCCAGGGTGAGAGGTGTTGTGTTTGCAAAGGTTCCCAAGTACTCAACTATTATGATTTGGAAGAAAACAGTAGCACTGATGACACTCACGAAAACATAGTTATCCAATATGCCTTTAAAAACGTTTATTTTCTCCATTTCACGTGAATTTATCTCATTGAAAACCTGCAAAACCAAATCAACCCACATCTTGTAAGATACTTCTATACGAATAGCATACATACACTATGAATTTAATAATAAATATTCCTAAACAAATTGTCTGCTTTTAAGAAAAGTTACCTGACAGAAGACAAATGAGTTGAAAATAAGAGTGTTTAAGACTAGATCTGAATTGGGGCCCTCAAGTAAAAAGATTGA
>CM023941.1:37265906-37366689 GCA_013407115.1 Glycine latifolia
TTTAAATATTAACCATTAAATAAAACAAAAATAAAAAAACTTAAGAATTAAAATTTTAAACAATACTTAAAAATTTTAAATATTAACCATTAAATAAAACAAAAATAAAAAAAACTTAAGAATTAAAAACATATACCAAATTTAGAAATATTAAACAAAACTTAAAAATTTATTTATTAAATAGTTAAATTAAAACTTTATTTACAATTTTTAAAAAATAAAAAAACTTTAGAATTAAAAAAAAACATAACGCAAAAAAAAATTTGGAACTGTGGAAGTCGTAAACATATTTATGACTTCCAACAGTAAAAATAATAAAAAAATATCTTTTAAAAAGAAAGCTGATCGGAAAAGAAAAAATTGGTATTGTGCATAAATTTGAAGTCGTAAATATATTTACGACTTAGAAGTCGTGAATATATTCACGACTTGTTTTAAGCTATAAAAAATAAAAAGTAAAAATTTTACGACTTTGAAGTCGTAAATTTAAAAAAGAAATTATACTTAAGTCGTAAATTTTTTTTCGACTTCAGTTTAAAAAATTAAAAAAAAAATAAAAATGATGACGGGAAGTCGTAACAGATGTTATGACTTATCCCTTTTTAGTAATTAATTTGAAAACTACCCCTAAATGGTAATTAAAAAATAAAAATACCCCCTATGCGTAACAAAGCCATCAATTGCCTGATCAGGAAAAAAATATCAATGAATTTTGGCATAAATAGAAGCAATATTTTTTTTTGGGTTCTCACTCAGTTTTGAACCAATAACATTCTACCCCAACTCCCACTACTCGGCCAACCAGGTGGGTTGATCAAGAAGCAATATTTTTACAATTACAAATGGAAGACACAAGTTTGTCCATAGAGAATTACTCAACATCCCTAATAAAAATGATTTTCCACACATAAAATTCTGCAAATATATACATACCAAAGGGAATGCGATGCATATTTCCACCATTGCTTGCTGTTGCCTTGGGGTCATAATTTACTCTTCCGACAAATTCTTCAACTTTATTATGAAAATTCTCGTTTAAACAACCCTCCAGCACCTTCGAACATCAGCTCTTAATTAATGTACTTGGAGCTTTTCTTCTATGAACTCTTACGACTATGTTTATCAGTGGACGGAGAACCTTAGAAGGTGATGGAGAGTTATTTAAACAAAAATGTTCGCAATGAAGTGGAAGAAATCACTGGAGCTGGGAATACTCGCACCAAACCATATTCTCTCTCTATATATGCCATCGATTCATCCGTGACTCTATGCAGAAAGTGGTAACTAGGTTGGGGATCTAAGATCAAATATATATTGTATTGAATTAATGTTATCAATGGAATGGAAGGGACGGAGAAAGTTTATGTTTCCATACGCGGATATGACTTGGACCAGTCAACGCAGGGCCAGGGAAGGTACTACCTGGAATGGAACCAAATCAAGTAATAAAGGAGCTTGGAACAATAAGCTTTGCTCTTCTCGTTCTTGTCCTCTTAAGAATGAAACAAGTGATGTGGCACTGTGAATGAAAAATTTAAACTCAATCCATTTCTGTTGGTACTGTAAAAAGTTTTGTGAAGAATCTGTCTATCTATCTGTTTCACTTTATTTATTTATTTATTTTACTTCTATACATATAACATTTTAAATCACATCATTTCAAATATGCTAAACTAATTTGTCTACTCTAATTATATCCGGATAAAATAAAAAATGAGGATAAAAAAAATGATGATAATAATAAAAAAAAAGAGGATAACAAAAATAAATATATATATATAACAATAAAAAGAAAAAAGAAATAATAATAATAATAATATAAAAAAAGAAGAAGAAAGAAATAAAATAATAATAGTAAAAGAAGAAAGAAGAAAATAACAAAAAGGAAAAAAAACGCAGCAAATAAAAAAGAAAGAACAAAAAAAATACTAAACCCATTAGGTTTTAAAAAAAATAGTAGAGTCACTAAAAGGCAACAGTAGAGAAAAAAATTAATTACAGAGGCTGAAGAGGTGGGGGCACGGATCCCGAGAGAAAGGAACAACAAATCCAGAAACGTCATTTGTCTTCGCGTCAGGGGAATCAGTGGGATCTCTCAGGTGACCCTTCATTTTCATTTTCTCTTCCTTTCTCTTCTTCTCCTCCGTTCCTCTTCCCATTCCTTCTCCATTTTCGTTTTTGCTTTTTTGATCTGTGATTCGTGTATTTTTCTTCTTCTTTCATTGGTTTTATTTTCACTATCGATATATTGTAGTGTTATCTTTCTCGTTTTCGCGTTTCTTTTTCCTCTTCTTCATCTTCTTCCCAATTTTTTTTTTCGCTTTTTTAAGCTTTTTCCGGCCACCACCGTGGCCATCGCTGCACCCACCACCGTGCGGTGGTGCCACCGTCGTCTTTGGCCGCCCTCGCGTCGCCGGCCCTTGTGTTGGGTGGTGATAAGGTGGCCTTGCCACCCTTAGAGGTGGCTTTCCCAAGCATTTTCGTGCATATTGTCATGGTTGCTGTGCCCAGATGGAAAAGGCGGGTTGGGCCGGGTCACCCCGACCCGATTCCAATCTTAACCTAAAAAAAACTAAGTTACTTTTTGCATCACACTTTTTGATAAGTTCACCCTTTATCAATTGGGTCTGGCCCACTTTGAAACAACGTATATAATGCTGTTCGTACCCAGCTTTTCATAACTGCACACCCTGAGATGTTGGGCCTGACTCACTTTGAAACAACACATGTAATGCTATTCACACCTCCCATATTCATAAATGCACCATTAGTCTGTTGGGCCTGACCCATTTTGTTATTAAATAATTTCTGCTGATTGCACGCCCTGTCCTTACTGTATGCATCCCTAATTACTAAGTGTACACCCCACTTCTATTCTATCCCTTTCTATTTCTATTTTGATTTATTTGATTACGTAATGTTATGTCAGTTATTCATTAGTATTTTTTAGTACGCCCGTATGTTTCATGCACTCTATGTTGGGTCTCCGACTTGCTTTGTGGTGTTTTAATAACACGTGGATAGATTTTGTGAATATCATGCTGGGTCCCCGACTTGCTTGATTTCATAGAGTTTACCGCAAATTCAAAATATTTTATTAAAAAAAACTAAAAATACTCAAATGAAGTATCACTCAAGTCTCTTTTTCTCAAAAAAATATTTCATATTACTTGAGATCGCTTCAAGGTCCAATGCCTTAAGTGATCCTCTTCGTTTTTTTCTTCAAATCTAAGATTGCTTCAAGGTCCAATGCCTTAAGCGATTCTCTTCACTTTTTCTTCAAATTTAAGATCGCTTCAAGGTCTAAATGCCTTAAGTGATTCTCTTCGCTTTTTTTCTTCAAATTCAACGTCGTTTCAAGGTCCAACGCCTTAACGACTCTTTTTCATGCAATTAAAATAAATCTTTCAAAAAAGAACTATGTAAGTCTGATTTCTCGTTGCACTTGGGGATACGTAGGAGCGAGGGTAAATCCCTTGTCGGCCTAAAAAACAAAAAAAAATATAAAATATTCTCTTTTCTAAAAAATAATAAAAATTTGATTTTCTTTTCTAAATAAAAAAATAAAAGAAACATAAGTCATGTTTTTAAGGGAAGACAAAATAATTAAAAAGTCACTTTATTTTTACTACACTCGATTAAAGGTTGTCGTCTTCATGATGAACGTGTAGGGTGCTAACACCTTCCCCGTACGTAAAGGACTCCCGAACTCTTTTTCTCTAAAATCGTAGACCATGCATTATCTTTTTGATTTTTCCGACATTTTCCTTAAATAAACGTTGGTGGCGACTTCTCTCAAATTTTTTTCCTTTTTGGAAAAAAAATTTCTTTTTTTCTTCGTCGTCCCGTCGTGATCGGATAGGTTGCGACATAGTTGATTAAAAATATAATTTACTTGTAACTAAAGTCCAAATTGAGTATTTAATCTTTTATCAAAATTTTATTTTGAAATTCAGTTTTAAATGAAAAAAAGGTTATTTTTACTAACTCATTTTATAAAATAAATTTCATCCAAATTTAATTTTGTAATTTGTAAACTTTAATCTTTTTTTTATCAGTCTTTAAACTTTAATCTGAATATATACCATATTATTTTTTTCAACAAAAAATAATAAGTAGGAATAAGTAAATCGATATGAATACTAATCATAAAACAATTGTGAAACATTTGAGTCACTTTCATATATACTTCACAGAATGACATCATGTCCGTGTAAGTTTAACAGGAAGGCTATCAATACAATTTAATTTCTAACACATTTCTTTTATAAATTCTTTTATTAGTTAAAATTGATTAAAAACCACAAAATTATGAAATAATTTACTAATGATATGTAAAACTCGCAGGATTTTGTAAATTTAATAAACTTCACAAATAAACAAAAAATAGCGTGTTAAACAATGTTTTCCAAACATTTCTCAAGTTTAATTTGTAGAATTGTATTACCTGGAAATCAGATCAAATAAAGAAAGAGGGCATTATGGTCCCACGCATAATATTCGCCTCCTAAATCAACGGATGAAAACGCACGACCGGACAAAACAAGTTCAACCATCCAGATTCGCGATTCTAAATTACATTATTTCGCATTTAAAATAAAAGAACGTGAAGACAAAGGGCGTCATTTCCTCGCCACACCCTGTTTCGTGAAGCTCAGTGCATCAAGATCTCTCTCTCTCTCTCTCTGCAATCGAAAATGAGCAAGGGACCGGGTCTCTTCACCGATATCGGCAAAAAATCCAAAGGTGAACGAACATGCTCTGTAACAATCTCCGTTATTGATTCCACAGCACTTTGTTGAAGCAAAAAATCAAAAATAGTTTGCTAAATTGTTTTGATTTGTTGTTATTTCTTATAGATCTTTTGACTAAGGACTACAGCTCCGATCAGAAACTCACCTTTTCCTCCTACAGCGTCTCCGGAGTGGTAAGCTCTTCGAATTTCCATTATAATCAATCTATTTTTCCTATTTTCGCATTAATTACATTTCTGTATACGAGGTCTTGTGGTCAAGATCTACTGCGATGGTATATACGTAAATTAATTTATTCGCATTATGAGGTTGCTGATGACCGCTGCTCGTTCCTTTGAAAGCTTGATTACCTATTGTATTGACTTGTTGTCATACGAATGATGAAGTTGCATCCGAAAATTTGATTATCTCGAGTTCGCTTTTTCTTTTTCTTTTTGTATTTTAAGCGTGTTCCACATCACATTGTTAGTATGTTAAGTTAATCCGTATTGTGTAGACAGATTCAATGGTGCAAAATTAAAATTAATAAAAGGAAATCGAGGATATTAGATGCGTGGTGACTTGCTTCACTAAACATTCGTCTGTCTGAATTTGTTTTGTGGCGTTTTCTATTCATTTTGTGGATATTTTTTTTGGCTAACCGCTACTCCACTATGTCATAAGAACGCGACTGGTTTTCAAAATATGCAGTCTGACATACGAGTACCTATCAGCTATCAATTAAGTTCTTTCATTAGAAAGAAACTAGCATTTGGTTTTCGTAATATACAGTCTGACAAACGAGGGATGTCAAGTGTCAACTATCAATTAATTAAGTTCCTTTATGACGTCATAAGAACGGAGCATTTGGTTTTCATAATATGCAGTCTGACATATGAGTCCCTATCAACTATCAATTAATTAAGTTCATTTTACAGAAAACAACCTTTATCCTATTGTAGCATGATTGTTTTATCAAAGTGCTAATTTATTGGATGACAACTGGGGAACAATACTGTTTTAACAATACCTGGAGTAAAAAATGCGATCGAATGTGTAGAGCTTATCTGATTGCATTTAGGCTTGTGCAGAAGGGTTTTGATGCCATCTAGCATGAGCTGGGGGCAAAATTTAAGGGTGCAAGAAATAGCATTCTCCTTGAATGTGTGTTTGGAATCAGAAGTAGAAGAAATGTGGAATCTTGTTAAAAAATATTTTAAAAAGGGGATATTATCAACAGTCATTGATTGCTGATGGAAGTTATGTAGCTGGTTATACCATTTTTGTGCATCTTTCTGTACTCAGGTTCAGAATTCTGATATATACTACTAGCACTAGGTGTTACAAGCCATGAATTTCCAAAAAAGTTGTGCATCTTCACCCATAAACTATCCAGTAACTAGAAACATGACTTTGGTGCATTAGATAGGCTGATAATAGACTGCAGAGGTTGATAGAAAATGTATGATGGTTGAAATTTTATTTCTGAAAATCTAAGTGATTAAAAGTATATAAGTAAGACTGAGACAATTTAAGATTGACTACTTGGGTGCGGATAAGGTGATATCTGGATAGACTGATAGAGGACTTAGATTCAATGTCAAGTTGGGTTGTATCTGAATGCAATTACTGTTTAATTTAAATAATTCATTCATTTTATTGTTATTCCCTTTTTAGTATTATGAACACAAACTTTTCATAATCAACAATAACATACTGTGCATGAATATGAATTTATTCTTAATGTCCTATTGTGGTGGGTTCATTGACCCCAATTAATTTGGGTAAAATGTGCTGTTGATGTTGATGTTGTTCTATTGTGGTGGGTTCATACTGAAGCTGATGCTGATGCCGATGCCTTACATCTAAGTGACAGCTTATATATATTTATATATATGGGAAGGGTATCTATTTGCAGTTGTATGGTTATGTTCATTTTTAATTCTTGACTTGCTTGTGTAAGTTTTGGTTGTCATGGTTGCTTTTGTAATTCTAGGAGCAAAAGATGCATAATGTTCATTTCAATATGACTTCTTACTTTTTCTCCTTTCAGACCCTCACTTCAACATCTTTGAAGAAAGGAGGACTCTCGACAGGGGATGTGGCAGCACTGTACAAGTATAAGAACACTATTATTGATGTTAAACTTGACACCGCATCAACTGTGGGTTACTTTGTCTTTTGAGGTTATAATAGTGTATTTTCTTGAGTAAATCATCTTATTTACGTACTCCTTTTTTCCCCCAGATCTCCACAACTCTCACATTTAATGACGTTCTTCCATCCACCAAGACTATTGCTTCATTTAAGCTGCCTGATTATAATTCTGGCAAGGTACATAAATGTGCATCTTCTGGCTGGGAAATTCAACTAAACTAACTGCTGGACATTGTTTCTGAAAATTTATCTGATTTGTTTTTGACAGTTAGAGGTTCAATACTTCCATGACCATGCTACCTTAACAACAGCTGTTGCACTGAAGCAATCCCCTGTCATTGATGTTTCTGCCACTGTTGGTACCCCAACCATTGCTTTGGGTGCTGAGGCAGGCTATGACACTTCATCTGGTGGTTTTACAAAATACACTGCTGGGATTAGTGTCACGAGACCCGATTCTTCTGCTTCAGTAATCCTGTAAGCTTCTTTTACCCATAAGATATGTGTTCCAAATTATCTAGCTATCACAATCATGTTGAAAGCTAACCAATTGATTCTGAACATGTACTTCCCAATCAGTGGTGACAAGGGTGACAGCATTAAAGCATCATACCTCCATCATCTGGATCTGTTGAAGAAGAGTGCCGCAGTTGCAGAGATCACTAGAAAGTTCTCAACAAATGAGAACACTTTTACAGTAGGAGGGTCTTTTGCTGTTGACCCTCTGACTCAGGTCAAAGCAAGGCTCAACAATCATGGAAAGCTTGGGGCCCTTCTGCAGCACGAGATCATACCAAAGTCAGTGTTTGCTGTTTCTGGTGAGATTGACACCAAGGCCCTGGATAAAAATCCCAGGTTTGGATTGGCAATTGCCCTCAAACCTTGAGGTTTTTATTCATTTTTTAGAAAAGTGATCGGAGTTCCAAACTTTATTCAATTTTTTTGGTGGGCCCTGAAAGGAGGGAAAATAATTAGCTCCACAGACGAGCATTTCTAGGCTTTTCATGAATGGATAAAATATTGAATTTTCAATAACCTGGAAGAGTGGCTTCTGTTTCCCAATTTTTTTTTATTGAATTTTCTGCGTTTCCTCCAACATTGTGGTAGGCATTACAAGATCTGGAGGTCCTGTTGTCTAGGAGGATTTTTTTATCGAGTGTGTTTTTCTTACAATTCTATTTTCAATATTGTTTTCTTTCACTTGGTTACTTACAATCGACTTGAAGTTTTTCAGTGTATTTGGTTCAAAGAAGGGAAGAGGAAGGAGGAAAAAGGTCTGACCACCTTTAGGTTCAAGAATTGGGAAGGGGAGGGGAGAATAAATATATTGTTGTGCTTCTATAAGTATTAATGGAAAGGATGAGTTGAAAGAACATTTAAGGAAAATTTGGTCGGTGCAATCTAAAAATTACAATTGACCTTCCGTCTCTTTTAAATTCTCCCAATATTGGAAGAGGGACAAAACTATGGTCCCTCTGTTGTCTATGCCCCTTGAATTTTTAGATTCTCGGAGTTCAGCTGTTATTCCCTCATGATAAAAAAAATTGATGTTTCAGCTTTTTAAAAAAAATAAAAAACTAGACTTAGTTGCTTGTTTACCTTAACTATCATGATTTTGTGAATTTCATCATCCAAATTTTTAACATTTTTTCATCATACTTTTCAATTTTTGCACATTTTACTTATCCGTGAAATGTGTATCTAAATGTTGGCATGTCCTTAAAAATGATGTTTTGTCACCAGTGTTGGTAAAATTATTATTAACATGATGGTAAAATATACAAAAATTTGAAAAATATGATAATAACATGTGTGATAATTAAAAAATATGATGATAAAGTATGAAAAAAATTGGGTGGTAAAATGTTTAGAAAAAAATCGAGTGATAAAATACACTAATAATAATTAAATGATAAAGTTTATAATTTAAGCTTTTAATTTATTGATGTTTTACAAATAAGGCTTATTAATTAATTTATTCCACATATATTTATATTTATGATAACCTACATAATAATAATCTATTACATAATTACTCACATCAAATATTAAAATCGAGTATTTATAACTAAATATATAGTTTGAGAATTGTACTAACTTTGGTCATTTTTATAAATAAAAAAACAAATATAGTATAAAAATACATTTTTCTTATAAAAAGTATTAGAATTAATATTTTTTTAAATTGTATTTTTTTATCATATGATATTGGTGTATTGTACTAATTAGTCTTAAATGTGTCAGATCACCTTTAGAAAAGTCTCTTCCAAATATAAATTTTTTTTATCTACAATTGAATATAAGATATTATTTAAGAAAATCAAATTTATTATCACTCATGTCAATAGTAATAAATATTAATAATTTTGATCCAGGATAATATTTTTTTTTCTAAATTTGTTTACACTTTACAAAGACATGTTAAAAAAATTGCAAATGCACACATTCCCTCAATCACATGTAAAAACTTTTTTCCCTTCAACAAGATTACTTAACACCGTTTATATTATAAATTATTATATATTTTGTACAGGACCAGGATATTCTTTTAACATGTTATACTCTTAAAAATTAAAATTTAATATTTAAATTAAAACATATATAATTTTTTATTACATTATTAATGGAAATAAAAGTACAAAAATTACTTGCTGCGTTTTTAGTTTGTTGGTGAAACAATTACACTTAAAAGGAAAAACGTTATAATTACGTGCATTAAATTTTAACTAATTTAAACCTTTGCATATACGTAATCTGACAAAAAAAACTACAGTTATGTCGTAAATATCACACCATACATCCAAATAAGATGCAATGAAGTATCTAATTAGTCCTAAATTATTAAAAAAAATTGTTAATTTATCTTATGAATTTTCTTAATGTAATGGTTGGATTAATACAATTTTTTTATTAAATGTATCATTTGTCAAATGCCGAAATCATGTATACCAGTATTTATCTAATTTATACCTTAATATGTAATCTTATATATATATATAATGTTTGCGAGTGTGTAATAGAAAAATCTACTTGTTTTAAATATCATATCATACATTAGAATGTCATTGTTTTTCTTTAATAATTACACCACTCTACTCTGCTGTTATAGGTTTTCATGTAGCATACAATATATAATTTACCAATAAGTTTAATATATTTAGTAAATAACCACTCCTTAAACATGTAGTTTACATACCTTTTAAATATGTGCATAGAAATTCGATCTTGAAGTTTATATATAAAAAACATTTATTAGAGGAATTCACTTCCTTGAATAAATATGAATTCTTCGATAATTAAAAATGACTTTCAATAAAAATGACTCAGTTATGGACAAGTTATGGACGTTTGATTTAAGTGTTTATTTATTTATTTTTAAATTTTTAAATTTTAAACAAAGTTTTTTGTCCTGTTATTTTTATTTTCTTTAAAAATAAAAAGAGAAAATACTCAAAACCAAGTTTTACCTAAATATACCTAATTTAAGAAAATTGCAAGATATATATTCTTGGTAGGTTTAAGTAAAATACAAAATATATTATATCCCTTAATAACGATAAATTTGTAATGGTATGAATTTCAACCAAATAGATGCCTGGGAAGCACAACGATGCCGCACAGTAAGGTAGAGAGATTGAAGCTACACAATTAGTATATTTATTGTTCGAGGAAAAACTAGACTTAATCCGTGTAAAACCTATATCAATACAATAAATTGATTTATTTTATTATTTAATTAACTACAAAGCATATAGTAAAATTGTTATTACCAGTATATCCCTGTTAAACTAATATTGTATTCACTTTTATTTAATTATCTCAATTATATATTTCATCTATTTAAATTGAATAAACGTGGTAGTTCAGAAAGGCACCCCGATTCTACCCTACAAGAAACCAATGGTATAAAAACCAATGACATACTGAAACTAACAACAAAAAAATCCTACCATAAAATATTACTTATCAAATCCAAACCATAAACAATTTAATCTAATTTGATAGTGCGTTTTATTTATAAACAAGTTAAACAAAAACGTAACGAAAAGGAAATTGAAGTAAAATCGGTTACTGGGAATTAAAACTATATCTATCCCAGACACAATTTTTAGATACCACCCTCACCTATCAGGTCATCAAAACTGAAATCCACGGGAAAAATACATAAACAACTAACATGGCAAAGCATCTCAAAATTTCTACATTTGATACCCTACTCCCCTTTCTTTTTCAGGTGAAATCAAATTTTAAGAAAAGAAAATAATACCGTAACTCCTTACAGAGAATGCAACGCAACTCAACACTTGCAAATATACTTTTATCACATCAAAGCATTCAAGAATTCATATTACAGAGCCTTAGAAAAATGATTGCAACAACATGGAGATTCAAGGGAGTAACCTTAGTTGTCAAAAGGCAACGGAGAAACTACCGAGTTAATAATTGCAACAAGATGCCCAGATGAATAATGACAAGCAAACATAAACTTTATATCATCACTCTGACAACCTACCCAATATTTTTATACAACTGATATTGAACATCAAAGTGAGATTACAGTATGTAAACAAAACATATTGCAATCCAATAAAAAAAACATTGTGAAAGCATGCGTTGTGATCTCAGAACTCAGGGCACCACTCAATACAATCACCTTTAAATGCACCTTTGCTTTGAGTCTTTTTTTTTTAATAGAAATTTGGGAAGGATGGGAGGCACTTCAAAAACGTGCATGATGGAATCACCATAAATATTCCACGCATCAACAATCAAATCTTACGAACTTAAGACTAATTACTTGTAAAAGGGTGATAGCACAGTGATAAAACTGTCAACTCAAATTACAGCACAAATACAAACTATTGCCTAAACCCTAAAAGTGCTTAGTGAGACCAATCTAAATTCTATTAGTCGAATTCACATTTCCATCTTCAACCTATCCAATCACATTTCAACGCAGCACTCTAAAACTCATTTAATCCATCAAAATCGTGATAAAAAAAACAATACACGCAGTAAACAATAGCAGTAATAATGTCAAACATTTGATTAAATTAAACAAAACAGAAAGGCCTCACAATAAAGATCCAAACCGCAAGACCCTCAAACTACCAAATAAAAGAAACACAAGAAATACTAAAAATAACCGAATCCAAGTTCCAAATAGTCGCGACAACAAAAGCGGTAAATAAAAAGTATAAAGAGGGTAAAAAATAAGAGAAACTAATCGACAGTCTGCATAATATCCTCAGGAGCGAACTTGGTACCCTTTTCCTTGTCAGCGGCGGCGCGACCCTTGGCCTTCCGATCGAGCAAGGATTTGCGGTCCTTGTCCATTCGGAGCTTGGTGACGACAACTTTGGAAGGGTGAATGCCAACGTTAACGGTGGAGCCGTTAACCTTCTCGCGAGTGATGCGCTCGATGTGGATGACCCACTTGCGGCGATAGACCTGGACCACTTTGCCCTCGCGGCCCTTGTAGGTTCCCCTCACGACCTGAACCTCATCGTCCTTGCGAACCGGAATGGAACGCACGTTGTACTTCGACCGGAGATCGGTGGAGAGAGGCGCGCTCATCAGGACGCGGCGCACGCTCGACGGAGCAGTGAAGTGAGCCTTGCGGCTCTTCCGACGGCTTGAGGAAACCCTAGGGTTAAACTTCATTGTTTCTTCTCTCTCTCCCTCTCTCTCTCTCTCTCTCTGTGACGGCAATGAGAAAGGAAGAGTGTGTGTAAGAAAAGCTGAGATTTAGGGTTTTCAGCTTCACTCCTTTTCTTTTAATTTTCAAAAATTAATTGCATTTTGTGTCGTCTTGGATCGGGCCCTGATTATGACCGTCTAAGCTAGCCCAATTTAATTGGGCCTGCTGGACCAACTTTGGTGACGTGCACTGCTTTTTATTTTTATTCTAATGAAGAAAAAATATATTAAAAATATATACCTGCTTTGTGTAATAATGGTAAACAAATTTAGTTCTAAGTGCATTATATGTTTTGTGCAGAATAAATATGTTTTAAAATATTTAATTTTATAATTAAACATTTCAGTCATTTCATACTATAAAAAAGGAAAACAGATTAGTTATCATATATTATATATTATTACTGTAAAAACATTTAATAGTTATAATTAAGGGTTAAATATACTTTGTCTTTTAAATTTGGGTAATTACATTTTAATCCTTAAAAATAATATTTTTATTATTCCCTCGACTTTTTGAAAAATTACTTTCATAATATTTGACTCATATGATTTGGTGGCCATTTTTTACATATTTTAAATAAAAAATAAAAAGATAGTGTAAAACTGTTGTAATTTTTTACATATTTTAATTTTTTAAACTATCAAAAATCATTTTTAAAAAAATAAATTAAAAAACATTTTTATCATAATATATTGTCACAAATTATAACACTATTGATGCAAATAATTAGAGGAATTAAAAGTAACTTTTTGAACATTTGAAGTACTAATAAAAATAAATTATTTTTTTTAAAAAAAATCATTCCAATTTAAAAGCTTAAAAATATATTTCAGCCTATAATTATTGATAGTATTTTACTCCTAATGAATTTAATATCTTTTACAGCTTTTTGGGTGAATGAATAATATAAAAGAGACCAATAGCCTCTAGGAAAAACAATACCATCAATCAATTTACTTTTTGTATAAAAAATTAATTTATGATGAAAATAATTTTACACTTGCGTTTTATAAAAATTAAACTCGGAAAATAGAAACGTTAGGAATAGCAGAATGCATAAATAGCCTTTAAAGCGGGAGGAAATTGTTTGCCTTCGGTTATTGCATCTGATTGGTTTACTCATGAGACAACTAAGAAGGTTTTGACTTTATTGGTCATGAGTCACTGACTTTTTATTGCACAATAATTGAGTATAAAAAAAGACATTATATTATATAAGTATAAATATTATATGTAATTATTTTTATTGTTATTTATGATCAGTATTACTATATAGTAACTTTTATTGCACCACTTTTTATGTTGACAAAATATTTTTCCATTACATGCGGGCATTTAAGGGGTTTATGATGACATAAAAATAGAAATGAAATAAGCAAAGGGAAATTGAGGCCGGCATTTAAGAGTCATCACATGTGGCACATTAATAGGCTTCCGAAACCATATTTATGGCCTCCATGGAAATAACAGCAGAGCATTCAGACACCCCTTGAAAACCGTGTGTTTTCATTCAAAGCCATGGTCGTCACCAATGAGATGAGGGACTGGAACCAATTTGAGACCATCTACGAGGAAGAACGCGAGTTCTCTTCAACCTCCTCTCCCTCTCTTTCACCATCTTCCTCCTCTTCTCCTCCATCACTCCACTCCATAGTCAATGCTTGGTTCGTGCCAATTCTTTCTCATACTTCATTTTTCTTTTCCCCTGCCCAAAGTTTTTATTGAAATTATCCATTCATTCAGGTCTCTTGACTCCGGGTGTGAACCAGATGTCTTGATATGTGTTCAAGGAACCTCTTTTCGTCTGCACAAGGTTTGTCGATTCACCAATTAATCTCGCTCATTCATTAATTTCCTCTCCTCCCGTTTCTTTTGTTTTCCGTCAATTTTTTTTTTACATTAGTAGTATATCTTGTCGTGGTAGTTTAGTTTTTGGATCAAAATAGTTTACTATAGCTGCAACCGCAAGTTTGTGACTTTTTTTTAGCAGTACACTTGTTTATCTTTTTTGTTTTCTTTAATACATGCAAAAATATGACTTGAATACAGTACAAAATCCCTTAAAGAAAGTAAGTTTTAGGTGATAATATATACTTTACAAACCCAATGCTGGATACTAATTTGTAATTTTGGGGTTGGTGTAAAAATGTGACTTATCTAATTATGCATTTCAATTGATAGAATTTGGCATGATTAAGAATAGTACTGCAAGTGGGAATTCCCTTAAGCCTTAGTCACATTAAAAGGGGAGGTATGGCCTACCAACCACTCGGGAAAATATCCTGCCTTCAGTAGCGGACATTCCAGCTAGCTCAAAATGTTTTTAAACGTTAAGTATCAGTGGTCAACAACCCCTTGTTCTTTGTTGAACACCCTGTGAAACCCAAGGGATATAATATGGTTCTTGCTGTTGCTCTTGGAATCAAATACAGACACCACATACAGTTATACACACACACACACACACACCCGTGTCAGCATCTTTTACAGTGCAATGGATTAAACTTTCCTCGTTAGGATCATAGCCCAGATTAATTGTCATTTTCCCGGGCATAAAGAAAAGAAGACAAAGGAATCCCACCACACATATATCATTTTCTTTTTGTTCGCTTCACAAGAGGTCCTGAGTCCTGACCATAATTCTATTTACTACTACACGTTAATTTTGCATATACTTTTTCACTTTTAGTAACGCTTTGCTTTGTCTGAAAAGCTCTGCTTTTAAACCCAGCAAAAGGGGACATTCCTTTAATCACATCAAAATATGTGCAACACTTTGTTCATTTGCTGTGATACATTGATAAAAATATTCAAATGACATGTCACATATACATATATAGATAGATACCTTAAATTTCTTTCTCCTATTGTCGCGGCTTTTACTTTTAGGTTAGTTTGATATCACGAAGTTTATACCTCAAACGGCACCTAACGGGAGTTTCTGACTTAACTCTCTCCCCGCCGTTAAACTTAACGGCCGAGACTTTCGCCGCGGTAGCCGAATTCTGTTACAGCCGCAGAGTCCACTTAACGCCGAGCAACGTTGCCGCCGTTAGAGTGGCGGCGGAGTTATTGGGCATGACGGGGGAAGAGAATCTCCGTGAAGTAACGGAAACGTACTTTGAGAGAGTCGTTGGCATTGGCGCGTCGATGGTTCTGCGTTCGTGCGTGGCTCTGCTTCCCGAAGCCGAAACGACGGCGTCGCTTGCCAGCAGGTGCATTGAAGCGTTGATTTGGGAGGAAGACGTTTCGTGTATGAGCGACGTCGTAGGAATGCACCCTCAGGATTTTCAAACGGTTTCGTATTCACTGAACAGACGGTTACCCAACCACGACGTTTTATACAAGATGGTTGATCTTTATCTCAAGGTACGCCACGTGTCATCTTATATCTTTTCTGTACACGTGTCATCATCTCATTAAACACAATCGCATTACAACAGTTGTAGATCATAACTTTTTCCTACATAATCCGCACAAGTGCACAACATATGTACTATTATCTCCTTTGCCTTTTTTAGAATCAACTTTTGACTTTTTGTCGTTGAATCATTTTTTGACTTTCTACATTTTTAATTTATTATTTAGATTAGTTTTGGATTAATCATATTTATTGACTTAAAATTAATCTTAATAAAATGTAAGACAAATCAATGCTTTAATTTTTAGGTTACATTGATTTTTAATGCTCAATGACTCGTGTAATATAATTTATTACCTTTTTGTTTGAAGGCTAAGCTTTTGATCTGTTACATTTCTGACTGATAAAGAAAAGGCTAAGCCTTTGGGATATGAGGTGACTGGGAAAATGAAAAGAAAACAGAGAAAAGGCCCCTAATTATTGATGAGAAAGTAATCATCATTAAATTAACTAAATAAATACACATTCAAAACCTTAAATGTAATAAATTAAAGACCAATTTACTACAAATATAATAATTGGCACCTATTTTTATATAATAATGTTCCTAACTCCTAAGTGTATTCTGTTATCTTCCTAATTTTTTTCTGTTTCTTTTTCATTTTTCTCCATATTTTTTTCTTTACTTTTAATTGATATTGTGATTATATTATTATTATTATTATTATTATTGATACTACTATATTTTCAGTAAAAAAAAGATACTACTATGTTTATTATTTATTAAATACTACATTATATAACAATTTTTTTTCTTACTTCTTAATGATGTTAATCGCACGGCCGCACCCACTAGACACTTAATAATAATAATAGTAATAATAATAATCATGAACTATATTGATATTACAAGTCACTGAGATATATCAATTTCATATTACAAGTCATTTTGATATTAAAAAAAAAGTTTTTATCTTAAAGAACACTGATTGAGGAAACACACATTTGCGAAGGTATTTATTTGTATTAAAAATGAACCAATTACAGGATCACATAAACTATTTCGATCCGTCTATTGAAATGTGTGTTCTTTCAATAATAGAAATTGTGAGTTTGTTATCCTATTAATCTAAACTGCACCTCTTAAAATTTCTACGATCCATGAAAAAACTAACCAAAAGTGTATGTACCAAAAACCTTCATCTTAAATTGCTATAATTATCACTGATCTTTCGTTCATAATAATTATTGTGAAGGAAAACAAGTACGGTAAACTAACGGAGGAACAGAAAACGGAGATATGCAACAGCATAGATTGTTCTAAGCTCTCGCCACACACCCTCGTGGACTGTGTTCAAAACCCACGAATGACGCTGAGATTCATAGTGCGAGCGATACTGATGGAGCATCTCAACACTCGCCGCTCCGTCACTGCGGCGGCCACCACCGGTGCACAACAACAACTGGAACGAACGACGCTAAGAGAAATTCTGCAGCGTGGCACGGCTGATCGCCAAACGACACAGATCAAAGAGACCATGGATTCCACCTACTCTCGTATTCAAAGCCTCGAGAAAGAGCTTAGGGGAATGAAGAAGATCCTTCATGAACATCACGAAGTCGAGGGTGAGAAGATAAGGAATAATAATGTGTTGAACTCAGAGCGTTCCGCGAGTTTCCATTTCGTTCCAGCAGATGCAGAGAGCAGTAGTAAAATACAGAGGGGAGGTAGAGGGTCTGTTTCGTCTTCGGGTTTTGGCCTTGACAACGTAAGGAGGAAAAATAAGGAAGTTGCCGGGGGGATGTGTAATTTGTCTGTGGGATCATCATGTCGTCTTGATAGCAAGACCCCAAAGATCACCAAGTTTTTTCGCCATAGTAAGTTCATAACTGGTCTCAAGAATGCATTTCGGATATCAAATTCTACGTCAAACCCTACTGAAGAAAGTTAGTTACAAAGATTGTTCCATCTTCATGGAATAATTTGGAGAAATGGGCGTATATGTCATGATTCATCATGGCTGTATATAGGAGTACTGATGTTATCGTTGATGTAGTAATATTTAACGCATTTTTTCTATGTTTGTTCCCTTTTTTTATGCTGCTTTCATTTTTTCGCAAGATTCTCTTGGGCCATTGGCCAAACTGCCAAAGCCAGTTGCTATTTTTTTTCTAGTTAATGTCGTTTTGAAATATTATTTGAACCTAACACTTAATTTCATGCGTTAATTCGTTGAAGTATTCTCCACATGTCGTTATGTCTGAATTAATTTTAGAATATATCTACGGTTGAAGAGATGTGTTTATATTTAGCAATAAAACTAAAAGAGTTGTGCTTATAACAGAAATCATATACGCATCTAGCATTTTTCTTATTTTATGCCTAGCAGGTGTTTAATTTTATCACCTTTGTTTGTTGAAGAGATAGTAATATTACTTGAAAACTTAAAAGACTTATGTTTTACATTTTCTATACATGTATGTTGCATAGCTATTAAACTTTTTTTTCTTATAGTACAGTTTTTCTATAGGCTGTTTTTTAACTCATTTTTTTATTATTTTGTTTTAGTCTAAAATTAGTATCATGGAAATTATACAGAAGAATAAGGTGGAAAATGATCGCATGATGTATTATTTTAAGAATTTTATTTTCCTTTTGTTTTAACAAAACCTAGAGAATTTTTTTTATGAATTTAATTAAATGAAACTATTAAATAGTCCATAATTTAAGAAAATTATTTTTATTTAGATCTTATTTTTGGCTCTTCCAATATTTTTGTTCAAGCTTCGCGACTGCATATGTGAGGCAATTAATTATACTCATATTGTCCATGTTTCTATGCAAATTTAGTATTTAAAATTTTAATATTTGTAATCGAATTAATATTTTCTTTTAAATGTTAACATTTATAATGTAAATTTTCTAATAAGGAAAAATATATAAAATATTAATTAGAAATAAAACTTTATATGATAAATTTTATTGTTAATTTGGAATATTAATATTGCAGTATATTAATAAATTTTATATAACAAATTTCATCACATTCTGATTCAATTGTGATTTTATCTTTTATTTCAGTAGTAAGCAGCTGAATCATATTAAATATAGTATGATTTTGAAAATCACTAAATGTGATGTAACTGGGTTTGAAAATCACTAAATGGGCTAAATAAATAAAATAAAGTAGAGGAGGTTACTTGACCAAGAAAAGTTAAACTAATTTTTATAAAAATATATTTATAATTTATTATTCTTTTTAACCTTTCTAAATAATAAAAAATATAATTCATCCACACAATTTGACCCGTGCATCCTACGGGTACGTAACTAGTTAAAATTAAATTGATGTTCTAGTGACTGAGTGTGTGGTTAGTAGCTAGTGTAGACAGTCTCCATTTAACTCTCAATTACAGATTTAACTAAATCACTGGAAGTGCTCCATGATCCATCAATTGATTATTTCTTATAGGACAAAGGGATGTAGCATTACCTTGGCCACATCTTTATCTGTATCCAATGAGTAATGACAAATCGCAATATCTCCAGTTTTATCACAAATCACAGGTCTTTGTCGTCCTTTTTAATTCTTTTTAGTTCTCTGTCTTTATTTGATTATTAATTAAAGAAAAAAGAACAATTGAGACCAAGTGGCCATACAGGTTACGGAATGCTTTATTTGATATTAAAGCCTAAAATAGATAGACAACTAAATAGGAATTCGTTTTGGCACGACACAACACTGGACCGAAAAGTTGAACATCATTATTAAGAACAACAATATCCATCGTGATTACTGAGGTGGCAGCACGCATTACTTTCATTCGTCTCTAATCCGCCAGCCAGTGTCATTTCCCACCTTAACGTGCCCACATAGAATTGAATACGCAGTTCAGCTCCAGCTCCCGCCACCACCACATGCACAACATGATGATGTGTCTTCGCTTCACTGCTTCATTTGTTTGAAAGGACAACACTCACATGATCAATTTTGTACGTTTTACATATCTTCTATGCTTCTATGACTCGGTAAAAAACATTTCACTTCCTCCACGAGGTACTGCATGGTACTAGTTTCTTAATATATATAAGCTAGCTATCAATCCTATGTTATTTGATTTAATTTAATTAGTGAAACAAACTGAGAGTATCTTCTATGTTTTTTAGGTCTAGCTTAACACAATCTAGCTTCATTTTAGCACCTAATTTATTTATTTTCTGCTGGTTGAGATGAGCTCTGTACAAGCACTGTGTCAAGCGTGCAGTTCTGCAATGTTCCAGAACATCGGATGTAAGCTGGGGTTCGCAAAGGTTTGTGGAATCGATGTTCCTAAATTCCAAGGACATCAAGTGAACAAACCCAATGCATCAATCACTCTGCTGCATTATCTGATACTATCTTTTTTTTCAGATTCTATTAAGGTCTGCTACCCGGATTTTTATTTTGAAATGCTTTCGTTGCTTTTTATTTATTTATTACATTATTATTGGTGTTATGTTCAGAAATCAGCAACTGAATTTTAAAATAAACAATAGAAACATAAGCATGCAAAGGATCAATGAAATTTACTAAAAGGTCTAGTTCAATTATGTGAACGAGTTGCTGTAAGATTTCTTGGTATCGGAGTTCAATTCTTACAAATAAAATAAAGTATTAACGAAATTTGACAATTTGCTTGTCATCGGAAGCAAAGTGGCTGTATATTTTTCATTAATCAGAAATAATTACATCTCATACATAAAAAATACAGTACATATTTAGAAAATTACTCCTATACAACTATACTGTTCCATGGGGGTGTTGTACCTTCGCTTCTGCTTCCGTGCACAACGAGTTGTTACTTTATTCTCTGTTGTTTGACAATGGATAGTGGGATTAGATTTTTAATTATTACACCATAGGAGAAAGTGGAATGAGATCGTTCAAGCTCTTGGACTTGTCTATACTGAAAATTGATAATGAACGCCCAACTGTCAGTCTGTCACCATATAAACTGGTCACATGTTCAACGTTAGATACTATTCAGTGATTTGTAGCCACATCAACGTTTCTATCCTTGCTCTGCCAAACAGAAAATCTTAAATAAAATTTTATTCAACCACTCAATAATACTTTAAATGGCTATATAGCACGAGTTAAATGATCTGGTGTATAATGTAAGAGAATATTTTTTTACAATATTTGCTAAAAGGTCAACTTAAGATCTGCGCACATGTTCACCAATGCCTTTATTGCTATAAAACATTGAAGAGTTGTTTGGTTTTGGGGAGATGGAGGACAAAAACATTAGACTAGTAGATTTATCCGGAATATCTGATCCTAGGTGAAACATGAGCATAAACATAAATAAAATGATAAGTGCGTACAGTTTGTTTCTCTTTGCTGCTATTTTTGAAATTGAAAATCTCATGGACTTCATTAACTTGCTACTATTGAGCTTTCATGTATGCTATTTACGAGCCTCTGACAACTTTTGAAAAAAAAAAAAAAAAAGAACAGTTAATATGCACTTCTAATTCTAAGCGATATGATTATAATTAAAAAATTATCACTGAAAACTTTAACCGGGTTATTATCTAGCTAGGTAAAAGTCTCAGTGAGATGTTAAATATTGGGAATTCGATGAACATTTTGTGGCACGAATGTCCAATCCAGAAACTTGATGGACAGCAGCTACTTCAGCAAAAAGGCTGTGTCATATGGTTAACAGGTCTCAGTGGTTCAGGTTTGTGAAATTCAGTCAACTTCTAAATATAGAGTGATTGCTTCTGAATGTTCACTTTAGTTCATTGTTGTCAAGCTGAAATAAGTGCACAATAGTGCGGAGTACCAGAGTCCTGTCTTCCTTTTATCATTCTTAAAATGCCTCCAAGATTCCAATTATGTTCTGATTGTTTTGGCGTTTTTTGTTCTTTTTTATAGAAGTCATAACATTATAGGCACCGGCAGAAACAATGAGTATTCATTTTGATATACATCTTTTTTCAAAACGTCTCATATTGTTTACTATGTATCATTTTCTGCCACTTTTCTTCCCTGTGGTACAGTCGTCTCAACTTCTTTTCTCTGATCTATGCAACCACAGTTGTCCATTTTTGCCTGATAAGAATGAAATGATGAACAGAAGCCAGTTAATTCAAATGATTTCTTCGCTTATGAATGCTTTAAGTTACAATATGGTTTTTCATGAAGCAGTTTCACGTTGTTTCCAATTAAAATTGTCTCTACTGTAGAATATACTGATGATCAACCAAGAAAATGAAAGCAATTGTGTTTAGTTTCTTTAGAATTTAAGGGTATTACCTTACCTTTCATTCTTCTAGACAGTGGATACTGCATATTGGCATTCTCTCTCTCTCTGTGCTTAATTAGACTCTTAAGAGACACTGATTTCAGGAAAAAGCACTCTGGCATGTGCTTTGAGTAGAAGCTTGCACTCCAAAGGAAAGTTGACTTATATCCTTGATGGTGACAATATTGGACACGGTCCAAACCGTGATCTTAGTTTTAGATCAGAAGATCCTTCAGAGAACATACGAAGGATTGGTAAGTTACAACATCTGAACATATATACATAGGCACAAAAGTTCTTCTCTCCAACTTGAATTTTGCTATAGCTATTATTATTAATATTCAAACATTACATGACAAATAATTTTCAGGTGAGGTATCAAAACTCTTGGCAGATTCAGGTGTTATTTGTATCACTAGTTTAATATCATCCTACCGAAAGGATAGGGATGCTTGCCGAGCACTATTTCCAGAGGGAGATTTTATTGAAGTACATTCTTGTTGCGGTAAACCAAACTATGCGAGTTGTGAAAAGAATTGCTAACTGCTAAGTGCTAACAATGGTGAAGGATAAGAAGTTCTTCATTTCCATGGCAAAGTTTACAATCCTCAACCTACACATGTTGCCGGTTTTCATAGCCGTGCCACTAGATGTGTGTGAAGCAAGGGACCCACCAAAGGGGCTCTATAAGCTTGCTAGAGCTGGAAAGATCAAAGGTATCTTGGTTTAATATTTTGCATCTAATAGGTATCGCCTTGGACTATTGGTTGTGTTAACAGTCATGTATGTGCTGGTTTGTTATTTAACTATACTAGCTTCACCACCAGGTTATTTGCATAGGTTGTGCTACTTTCTCTTTTTATTGCTGGTCGAATTTGCATCAGTATTGAACTATTATTTGAAATTTGCAGGTTTCACAGGGATAGACGACCCATATGAACCACCGTACAGTTGTGAGGTGTGTAACTGTGTATTTGTTTTTTAACTGGTGTTGTGCATATGTTAGACTAACACATAGTGATTAGTATTGTAAAAGAAGAATAATATGAACAAATTTTAGTATACCACACTGACTTACGATGAGAAAAATTTAATTCAATTTTCCCGGCATCCAACTTTGAAGGGGAAAATTAACGTTGTGAATGAAATGTCAGAATAGTTTAGCCCCTGCTTTCCCTTTGAAACTTCTGCAGAACTTTCATTAAATTGATTACACCTTCTCATTATCTTGCTTGCAGATAGTAATACAGTAAAAAGGAAGTGAATGCATGTCTCCAAAGTGATACGGCAGAAATAGTGATATCCTACTTGGAGAAAAATGGATACCTCCTGGCCTGACATTTCTTGAATGGGGTATGTCTTTCTTGTGTGTTGTATGTAGGTATAATATGTAACATAGTCGGAGGAACAAAAAACTGCTCCTTCCAGTAGCAAGCAAATCATCGTTTCCTACACATCTGCTTCCATCTGGTATCAAGGCGCATGAAAAATTGTTCCTTACAGCTTCATTGCATTAGGAAGGAATTGGTGTTGATTGGCATTATGGTAAAGGGAAAAGGACGTAAGAATCTAGTATAATATTTGGCAAAATAGATGTTTGTTGCTGCCTTAAGTAACATCTGTCCTGCAGTGAATCAACCAGTCTTTTATTATCTATAAAAAAAAAATACAAAGAATGACTAGGCAGACCCAAAAAGTTATACAAGAAATTATCAGAAGAAACAAATTTGACCAAGTTGATAAAGTAATCCAGTCCTAATAAACGTGAGATATATTATTAATATAGGAACAATTAAAGAGATTTTTTTTTGACAAAATTTAAAGACAAAGATAAAATAGGATAAATTGAAAGATAGAAACAATTTTTTTTATAGAAACAATTAAAAATATCACATATATATAACAATGAAAAAATGTTTTAGATTATTGAGGGTTTTGTTTGCTACTTGTAGTATGTGATATACACTCTAAAAGAGAAAAAAAACAAAATATTTTAAAAATCTAATTAAAAAGTGGAGAGAGTTTAATTCTTATTCTTTAAGATGTATAAAAATCTAATTAAAAAATGGAGAGAGTTTAATTCTTATTCTTTTAAGATGTATATTTTAATTTATAATATAAAAGCTACTAGGAAAAATCAAATAATCTATAATAACTAGTATCTTAATCACATCAAATGCATGGGAAACCTTTTCTTTTCATATCTATTTAATTATATATAATAAAACCACTTTATTATTTTTTCAGAATACAATCACCTTATTATATTAATTAAATGCATCAAATTAATATCAAAATATAAAAAAAAACCATTAAATTTGATTCAAATTTAAAGATAATAGTATATTAATAACAATAATATTTTTAAAATGTCATAAATTACAATAAAATAGAATTTAATTTAATTTTAAAGATAATAAGATACAAATAATAATATTAAATAATAAAATGTCATTTAAAATTAAACATAGTAGCAATTGTTATAATTTATAATAAAATTATACTATAATTAAGTTTAAATTTAAAGATTATAACATACTCATTATAATAATTTAAATTTGAAAAATATGTAAAATTTTAAAAACTTATTTAATCTCGTGTGAAAATTATTATTTAATGAGAAAAGAAAAAAATATAAAAAGTGAGTTAATTGAGAGTAAATAACTATGATAATAAGTTTATGTTATATAAAATTCCAAGCCCGTTTCATCTTCGAAACAGTACCCACCAAAAGTGAACCCGGTCCAGGAACGACTTCTTCACGGCGGTGTTAAGCAAATCGCGGAGTCCAGTCCTGGTAAGGCGGTCGCGAGAGAGGAGTCGCGGAATCTGTTTCTGAAAAATCGCCGCAAAGCGAAGCGCAATCTCATATTAACTGCAACTGCAACTACAACTACGAACATCAGGGTAGTGATTAAGAAAAACCCTAGCAATGGGGAAGAAGCAGCATAGCAAAGACAGAATGTTTATCACCAAAACGGAGTGGGCAACGGAGTGGGGAGGCGCTAAATCCAAAGAAAATCGCACTCCCTTCAAACGTCTTCCCTTCTATTGCTGCTCGTACGATACCTCCTCTCACTTTCTTTGTCATTCATTTTTAACTCGTTCATTCATTCATTCGTTCATTTTTTTCTATAGGCTTACGTTTACGCCGTTTGAAGAACCGGTCTGCACACCTGATGGCAGTGTTTTCGATAATATGTAAGTTTCTCTGCGATCCGTTTAGTTTCGATTATAACTTTTCTCTTTTGTTGCTAATTATTTGATTGATATATTTGGCTTCAGGAATATAACTCCCTATATTGTAAAATATGGCAAACATCCAGTCACTGGAGCTCCTCTCAAGCATCAGGATATCATTCCACTAACTTTCCACAAGAATTCTGAAGGTTATCACCTTTTTTTTTCTTTCCATAATTTTGTATTAAGTTTGATTTTTATTTTCTTGTGTTCCTTATTTTAAGTTAATTTCTTCATTTCATTGGGATGTTTTATTGATAGTCTCGTTGAATTAATCTGTGAATCGATATTTTAGTCTACATAACTTCATTTCAAATGCTTGGTATGAAACTCTGCTGCCATGTGTAGGTTCCTCTGATTTAAATCCTTGTGTGCCCACAAATTATTGTCGACATTGAATTATTACTGTGATCCGTTGTTTCCTTGATTGTACTATTGGAGAGGTGTCTGGCTTAAAAAATGACAATGGATTTTTTTCTTTCTAATCATTTTGTTATTGCCGAAAACTTAAAAAAGCTAATGTGTATACTGTAATATTTTGCCAAAATGGTTCAGTCAACAGTCGCTTCTCCTGTTCTGCTGGTGGTTGAAGGAATGATTTTGGTTGCCTTGAAAAACGGTTGCATCTTTTGAATTGTTTACCCAAATTATTATTGTAATTTAGTAGAAGAATAGGTAACTTTATTTCTTAATTTGCAAGATTACATAGGGATGAGCCATGTAGGCAGAATTGGCTAGAGACTTTTAACCAATCTGTTTGTAAATTGAGCACAAGATCTTTGTGAAGGGGAAACCCTTCGAGGAGAGATATCTTTCCTTTTTGTGTTCTTTCCATTCAATTCAATAAAATTTGACTTTCCCATTTCTATTCTTGAATCCTAACGAGGTAGTTTAAATAGATTATAAACTTGGAGCTTATTTTTGTATCTTCCATTTTTCTCCCTACTGTTTGAATACAGTACATTTTTTACCCTCTCTTAATCATTTTTACATTACTCTCTAACTATCTTAATATTTAATACACTTCCTGACTTTTTTAATTTTTAGTAAAATATATAATCTTCAGTTTGCTAGTTGTTTTGAGTTGACTAACCTTTCTTTGTCATTCTGCAGGAGAATATCATTGTCCAGTGCTAAACAAAGTTTTCACTGAATTTACACATATGGTGGCAGTGAAGACCACAGGAAACGTGTTCTGCTATGAGGTTCGTTTTTCAGGATCCTTAAGTGTTAATAATGCTAATTTCTTATGTAGATGGTATTTATATTTATATAAGTTATGGGAATCAGGCTGTTAAAGAGTTAAACATTAAGACAAAAAACTGGAAGGAGCTCCTCACTGATGAACCATTCACTAAGGATGACCTTATAACCATTCAAGTAAGTTGGATTTGAACAAGAACATTTTTCCCATTCCTTCATCTTTCATTGGCTTAATGTCTATCAAGTGATGGTGTTTGTCTGTGTTCTATGTGCAGAATCCTAATGCACTTGACAGCAAGGTTCTTCTGGATTTTGATCATGTTAAAAATAGTTTGAAAGTTGATGATGAAGGTATGCTAGCTCATTTATCTTTTGACAGCTATAAATCTCATATTGGTCTTGAATCTTGATGTTGCTGCTTTTGTTGTTGTTCTTAATATTAACTATGACACATTCAGTTTTTTCTCCCTTCAGAACTACAGAAAATGAGTTCAGATCCAACCTATAATATAAACATGTCGGGTGATATAAAGCAAATGCTTACGGAGCTTGGAACTGAGAAAGGAAAGGAAACTGCATTGCATGGGGGAGGCGGTGGCAAGGCACAAAAAGAAAGGGCTGCTGCACTCGCTGCCATCTTAGCTGCAAGGTCACGTGTTGAAGAAGATTCCAAATCAAATCCAAATAAAGAGGCCAAAGCTCCTCAGGCATTTAGTATTGTTGATGCTGCATCTGCTTCAGTACATGGAAGAAGTGCAGCTGCTGCTAAAGCCTCAGCAGGTGATAAAACTGCAGCTAGAATAGCTATGCATATGGCTGGTGACAGGGCGCCAGTGAATGCAAAGATGGTGAGTTTTCTAGATGTAACCTCATTTTCACCAATACATATTGGGAGCACATGCATAATTAAATGATCCTCTCTATGTACTATATGAAGATATCAGGGACGTAATATAAAAACCATTAATGTGTCCTCACTTAACAACATTATAGGTGGAAGAGCACATCAATGATTTTATATTATCTATACTAGAAATGACAAGAGATTGGACCTGACTCACACCCCAAACCTAGCTCAAGGGGGGAAGATTGTCTAAGTCTTATGACAAGCCAAAGTAGGCTTAACCCCCTTTTCAACCAAATAACATTTGGATAAACTTATAGACTACTTTGGCCGTTTTTGTTCCCAGCCAATGTGTAAGATGTAATATAAAACCAAAACCATTCATGTGTTTTTACCCAAAAGCTTAAGCTGTTAGGTAAAAACACATGAATGATTTTATATTTACATCTTTAACAGAAGAGAGGGCTGCAATCACTATTCTATGCATTATCAACTTCTAATGAAGTTTCATCATTTCATGTATCTTTACCTAAAGGCTTAAAGTGTTAGGCAAAGACACATGGATGGTTTTATATTACATCTCTTACAGAAGATAGGGATGTAGTCACTTTGATATGTATTATCAACTTCTAATGAAGTTGCCTATTTCAGGTAAAAAGCCGTTTCACAACTGGTGCTGCTTCCCGGTCTTTCACTTCAACATCATTTGATCCAGTTACAAAAAATGAATTTGAATATGTGAAAGTTGAGAAGAATCCAAAAAAGAAGGGATATGTACAACTGCATACAACACATGGTGATTTGAACATTGAGCTGCATTGTGATATAACCCCCC
Source organism: Glycine latifolia (assembly GCA_013407115.1). Taxonomy (NCBI): domain Eukaryota; kingdom Viridiplantae; phylum Streptophyta; class Magnoliopsida; order Fabales; family Fabaceae; genus Glycine; species Glycine latifolia. The sequence continues at coordinate 37,294,278 of CM023941.1, forward strand.
GGGCATGCGAGAACTTCATCACTCTTTGTGAACATGGATATTATAATGGAGTTGCTTTTCATAGAAACATTAGGTATAATGACATCCTCTTTATCTTTCTCCCTGGAGTAAATTAAGCCATAGATTTATAGTCTTAAAATCCATTTTATGCAGGAATTTTATGATACAAGGCGGTGATCCTACTGGTACTGGTCAAGGAGGTGAATCTATATGGGGAAAGCCTTTTAAAGATGAACTCAACTCCAAATTAATTCACTCTGGAAGGGGTGTGGTAAGCATGGCAAACAGTGGCCCACACACTAATGGTTCCCAGTTTTTCATCTTGTACAAGTCTGCAAATCATCTAAACTTCAAACATACAGTTTTTGGAGGAGTTGTTGGTGGCTTGACTACCCTAGCAGCAATGGAAAAGATTCCTGTTGATGATGATGACCGGCCTCTGGTGAGTCATATTTTCTTTTCATTGTTGAGCAATACATTGTCCCCCTTTTTAGGGTTTATTCTTCCTAATTGCACCAAGTTTCAACCTGTGTAATTACAAACATATGATCACAAAATATGGATCTGCTTTAAAAAAGTAGATTCTTCTGTCGTAGTACATATTTTGTTATCTTCTGCATAAATATATTATTTACCCTTACATCTGTCTAGTCTTGACTTTGGGTTTTGTGCATCAATTTTTCATTGTGGGATTAAGATTACAATGCTTTGCACTTTCATTCAGGTTAAGACTAACTCGAGTACATATAGTAGTACTTTTTTGTGTTTCACTGTGCCTCAAGAGCATGTTTGTTAATGGTGTCAACTTTTCACTGGGGTGAAGAGTTGACATAATAAACAACAATGCTTGCTGGAATATTTTATGTTTTCTAATGATCCATTAACCATTATCAAGCATGCAATACTAGCCACTTCAAACAATGTGTTATGTTCCATAGATTTTTTTATCTTGCAGGAGGAAATCAAGATAACAAGTGTCACGATTTTTGTCAATCCATACACAGAACCAGATGAGGGAGAAGAGCAGGATAATGCCAAAGAGAAGAATGCAGAGGATGAAGATAATGTATGTTCCAGAATATTTGAGATATCTCTTGCTGTTTTTCCCCCACTTCTGCAATGTTTTTGTTAACTTTGCCTTATATTTCAGGATAAGGTAGGCTCATGGTATAGCAATCCTGGCGCTGCAACATCTGTTTCTGGAGGTACGGGGGCTGGTGGTAGCGTCGGCAAGTACTTAAAAGCTAGGAACGCTCAAGCTAAATCTGCTACTGTTGACAACACCGGTACAGACGTTGTAGTAAAGAAAAGAAAAGTGGGAGTTGCCAGCAGTGAATTTAAAGATTTTTCTGCATGGTAACAATCCCAATTTCGTACAATTTGTAAAAAAGTGTAAACTTTTCTTGTAGATTATTATAATTTGCATTGGGGAAATTGACGGGATAGTGAGGAGAATTTTTTTGCACGCCATTCAGGATTTGTACAATACGGCGTATTCATTGGATGGGAGAATAGAATCATTGTCTCAATTGTGGTTTCCCTATCCCTCTCACACAGGTTGCACTCATGTTCCGTTGCTGCATTGTCAGAATTTCATAATTTGCTTATGGGTTTTTCCCAATAGCATTAGAAATTTAACGTCTCTATTCCAAGGCAAAGTTTCCCTACGTACATCTTTTAACCGCTCTGTTCCTCGCTTTCTGGGGCGTTATGAATCCGGTCGACTTTTGGTTGCAGGGAATTTCTTTTATTCATGTTCAGTAATCGGTTGTCTGGCGTGAATGCTAACTTCAGCCTAGGGTGTCATTCCCAAGGGCACTTCAAGTCAGTGAGCGTAGCTAGTTTTTTCACTGACTTTAGTGATGGATTTCTGGTCATACTTTGGCATCGTATACAGGGGATGTACAATTCAGAGTACAGAATATGACACTGCATTTAAAATGGAAAATGAGGAATTTATGCATTATGCATTCTATGGAAAACAAATGTAAAGTTGGGGAGTGGAAGGAAAAACCAGATTATAAGATAGCAGTAAGTTTCATGCCAGATTCGTACGTGATTTCTCCATTCATCTCAACATCAAGATTTTGTGCCTCTGACGTGAAGCAAAAAAGGTGTATTTTTCATAAACTTAAAATGAATTAAGTTTACAAGATATTTTTATTAAATTGAGTTTAAGCATCATTGCTATCTCACTTTGCAATCACTTTTAAGCAATGGAAGGTTGGGGAATTTAGGGTTTCAAATTATATTGTGGTCGATTTATGAGCAATGCAATTAGGCATTCTATTAGTTAATATTTGGGAAAAAAAGTTAGGTTAATTTTTAAATTTCTTAATAATAATAATTCAAAATTTCATTTGATTCATGATATTAGAAAATGTATTATAATTTTTAAAAAAATGTCATAACATATAAATAAATCAGATATTAATTTAAATCAAAGGAATAGTACATTTTACTAACTTGTACCAATTACAGAATTTAAAACTGTTATACAATATATCAGTGTCTCATTCACTTGCAAAAGTGATTTATCAGTGTGTTAAATAATAAGCCTGAAAATAAAAAAAAAAAAAAACGAGCACATTTTCCCTAGAGACATGCAAATATCACCAATATAATCAGTCCAACACGTTCGACAAACCATAAAATGTCATGTTTCAAAATCTACAAAGCTAGAAGGATAACTTTACAATCATGATCTTAGATTTGCTACTCGACATAGAAAGATTGTAAAGGTTAGGAAAGGGAGTTTCACTACAGTTAAAAATTTCTGCTATTACTGCGCTGGATTGAGATAAATCTCATTTATTTATTTTGTTTCTTAATTCATGCAACTTTGCTTAATGATGAAACAAAGAGACAAATCGCTGTCCCGTAGAAGATATCGATTATGATCATCTGTCTTGACTTTCGATTAAGAGTGAAATAGAAAGTAAGGAAATAAAAGAAAAGAAATTGGATCAATAGAAACAAAAAAGAAATGGAGTGAAAATGTGTGTTATTTAGATGAATATAACAACGACAGTGATAAAGCTCAGGCTATTGAGATGGAAAATGTGTCCATGGCGAATGATTGTAAAATATTTACAACAATGCCCGTGCGTTGCACGGGTTCCTTGAGTAGTAATTGCCACATTTCATACCTTGTTTTTTCTTTGTTAATGAGATCTGAAAACAGCGGTGCAGAGTGCGCCGCATGTGTTACACTCATGCAACAACAGAACAATATCAATACACCATGAAATTCATCTTTCAAAAGAATAAAAAGAACAGCTGCTATTTTTTAAGAGTAAAGTAAATTAACATCACTTTTATAAATAGAGTTTTCTTTTTTCTTTTACCTCATTTGCTCTATTTATAAGGTTTAATTTTATACTTAATATACTTATAAGAAAGAAGTAAATTACAATTTATGAAAAGGACGTATAATGATAACTTTATATATGCTCGCGCTACAGTCCAAGCGAAAATTAACTAGTATTATAATTGAGGCAGTGACATACCAACTATAACCTTTCTTACAAATGTAACAGCTTTTAAAATAAACAAAATGGATATGGGGCTCACCTTAACAATAGGAAAAGAAAGGATAAAAGCCGCCAATTAAGCGGTACACGTCTATGCCTTGTTTTATTTGCTTTGCTATTTTATTTGTTGGCAGCGCAGAGGAGGGTATTCAGCTGTTAATATTTTTGTAGTTAAATTCAACAACTATAACCATCATGTTGTTGTTGTTTTTTACTGAATAACCATCATATGTTGTTGTAAAAGTGAATTTGAGTTCAATTTTTTTAAATGAAGTGTTGAATTTGAGATTTATTGATAAAAAATATAATTAAAAAGAAAGACATTTAATCAACTATGTTTCTTGAAAAAAATATTATAAATCAGTTGGTACTTCATGTCAAAAATATATTGAAAAAAATAAAATTCATCTAGCTACTATATTTGATATATATATTTCTGGTGATTGGTGCAAATTTGGAAGTTCTCACTCTCATGGTTCAGGATGAAAGCAAAAACTATATGGATCACTCACCCACCAACCAGTCCACCACGTCAACTAGGGAAAAGAAGAAAAGGGAGAGAGAGAAAAAAAAAAAGAAAAAGGAAAAGCTTCTTGAAACTCCCTTTCCCATTTATATGTATGGATTTCAGCATGCATGACCAATAACCTGTCTCATCTTGTCGGGGATTAATGGCTTAGAAGAAGAAATAAATAGCGTACAACTTGGAAGCCCACTATAAAATGATGTAATTAAGCTAAGAGATCAATATATAAAGTGAATTTTTCCTAATGATTGACGAAGAAAAACAAATTAAAGAACCCGTGCACCTTTTCGAATAAGATCACCTCCGCTCAATAATCAATTGGTATAATTAAGAAAAACTAGCTACATATTTACACGGCAAACGCGTTGATAATAGTGATAATTATAATGTGTAATTAAATTAAGAAGCAAACGTGGACATACCGAAGCCACCCTCCGAACAATATATACGATAATCGCAGACGTGGTTTATAAAATAATTAATTGGGACGTCAATTTGTGATGAGGGTAGCTTGGGCCACAAATGGGGAAGTAATTTATTCTAATCTAACAAGGATTAAGGAGCTGTAGGCTGAGTGAGACCAACGAAAAGTTAAGCAAAGTTTTTGGTAGCCATCAGTGTATATATATATATATTTGAGGACTAGGACAAAGGATGATGAGAGAAATGATTCATTGGGTTTCTCTTTAAAGTTCAAAGAAATGGCCTAGACTAGAGTTTGGGTGGTGATTAGTGCGTGTACCTATAAGTTATAATCCAATTCTATCCATAGAATCAACACGAGCTAGAGTAGATAAAGTAAGAAGGCATGCCCTAGAAATTAGAGAAGGAGTGCATTTTGGTATTAGAAAAAAACAATATTAATATTAGAAATGACATAATGATGTGTGGGATTATGTAAAATGGTGTATAGAAAAAAAAAGTTGGTGGGAATTTTGGCAGTGTTTGGAGAGGGATTAGGAGGCAACAAGGAGCGTGAGTGCGTTTTGCTGATGAGAGAAGATAGATAGTGGGTTTGATGAAGATGATTCACGCCGGCAGCTTTACTCTTCTCTCTCTCCATGCCCAATTGGCAGTTTGGCACGCCTGCTCCCACTCATCAAATACTTATAAATTTCTCTCTCAAACAATGAAAAGGATCTCTTCTCCCTACCTTTTTTGCTCACACTTTGTTATTTTTCATCTTTTGTCAGACAGCATTCTATTCAAAGCATCAGCTAGGCCACAACCCCTATACACTACATTACATTACTACCAAGTCATTCACACTTCTCAGTCAATCCCCTCTCCTCTCTCCATAGCCATCCATATATATTATTTGTATTTTTCAATAAAGAAGCCACCCTCCAATAAAAGAATAACCTAGAAAAGAAACCCAACCCCACTTCCCTTCCCCCCGCACATCGATTCCACAAAAAGGAGAAGATAGATAGATAGCATACCACAATTTACATCAATTACCACTATACTGCACTACACAACTCGATCACCTCAAAAAATTAACCGACATATATAATTAATTTTGTACTAGACATATAGTAGTAAGGTAAGTATAATGGAATAGAATAAAGTGATCCCATTAGAAATTTCCAATTCCACCGCGACAGGCCTATTCCCACCGTTAAAAACACGTTACGTCCATTTTCATTCTTTGCTTGCTTACGCTGGGACGTGACCATCCCATGCGAGTCAAAGTTTAGTGACAACAAAGGTTAATAAACTTAAATGGATACCACGTTGTTTAGGGTAGTGAGTAGTTTCCAACACCAACCCGATCAAGATCAATCCCTGAACAACTCCACCACAAGCAGCAGCTCTCGATCCTCCAGACAACAACAAAACTATCCCTACCCACAAGAAGACGAAGAATGCTTCAACTTTTTCATGGATGAAGAAGACCTGTCCTCGTCTTCTTCCAAGCACTATTGTCCCTATCAACCCCACCCTCCCTCCACTACCACCATCGACCACTCCTTCTCCCCCACTCCCGCCGACTTTGAATTCTCCGGCAAGTGGGCCCAGGACATCCTCCTCGAAACTGCACGGGCCTTGGCCGATAAGAACACCACGCGCCTCCAACAACTCATGTGGATGCTAAACGAGCTAAGCTCCCCCTACGGCGACACCGACCAGAAACTGGCCTCGTACTTCCTCCAAGCCTTCTTCAGCCGCATCACCCAAGCCGGTGACCGAACCTACCGAACCTTAGCTTCGGCCTCGGAGAAAACATGCTCATTCGAATCGACCCGCAAGACGGTGCTCAAGTTCCAGGAGGTGAGTCCCTGGACAACCTTCGGCCACGTGGCGTCCAATGGCGCCATCTTGGAAGCCTTGGAAGGCGAGCCCAAACTACACATAATTGACATCAGCAACACCTATTGCACCCAATGGCCAACCCTCTTCGAAGCCTTGGCCACTCGAAACGACGACACTCCGCACCTCCGCTTAACCTCCGTCGTCACCGCTGATGCCACCGCGCAGAAACTCATGAAGGAAATCGGCGCCAGAATGGAGAAATTCGCCAGACTCATGGGCGTGCCCTTTAAATTCAACTTCGTTCATCACGTAGGGCAACTCTCTGACTTGGATTTCAGCGTGTTAGACATTAAAGAAGACGAGGCGTTGGCGATTAACTGCGTCAACACCTTGCATTCGATCGCGGCCGTGGGGAGCCATCGTGACGCGGTGATATCTTCCTTGAGGAGGTTGAAACCGAGGATCGTCACGCTGGTGGAGGAAGAGGCTGATTTGGACGTGGGATTGGAGGGGTTTGAATTTGTGAAAGGGTTCGAAGAGTGTTTGAGGTGGTTTAGGGTTTACTTTGAGGCGTTGGACGAGAGTTTTCCGCGGACGAGCAACGAGAGGTTGTTACTGGAGAGGGCGGCGGGGAGGGCGGTGGTGGACCTGGTGGCGTGTTCGGCGACGGAGTCGGTGGAGCGACGAGAGACGGCAGCGCGGTGGGCGAGGAGGATGCATGGAGGGGGGTTCAATACGGTGGCGTTTAGCGAAGAGGTTTGCGATGATGTGAGGGCGTTGTTGAGGAGGTATAGGGAGGGGTGGGCAATGACACAGTGCTCCGACGCCGGAATATTCCTGACGTGGAAGGAGCAGCCGGTGGTGTGGGCCAGTGCATGGAGGCCCTTGACGTAGAGACTTGAGGAGAATGACTTGACGTGAGTAAGGAGTTCAGGGTCTGATTCCCACGTGCTCTCTGTTCCGAAAGCACGTGCCCAACGCTGAGGCTTCTTTTTTTTTTCTTTCTTTTTTCTTTTAAGGTAATTAATTAATGGTTTTTCTTTTTCCTTTCTTTTGCTGTTTCAACTTTCAAGTTTGGTACGTAAGACAGTGGGATTAATTGGAGGGTATGAGGATGATAGGAGGAAGGGGATTTGCCTGTATTATTCAAAAAGGAATCATCATCAAGTAAATTGATTTTCAATATTGCTAACTTTTTTTTCACATTTCGTTTTTTTTATACTATTGTTTTATGAAGTATTGTATATATAGTTTATATGGTTTTATGAAGTTTTGACATTTCGGTTTATATGTACGTATGAATTAATTGCAACGGCTTTGGTTTCACTTGAACACTGTTATATATGGATTGGGAAAAAGATTCATTGATATTATGCAATGATAAAAAAATCATTGAATTTAGTTTTAACTATAAAAAAAAACATGTAAATGAGTCATAATATATATCTATATATATATATATATATATATATATTACAGTTGTTGACGGATCAGCACATTTCTTTTTTCTTTTTTCTTTTACTTATCTCCTTTAATCTGGGACCATTTCCAGCTTTTTATTTTCTTCTTGCGTGACCTTTTCAACAACTAAGAAAAATACTAATGAATTGTCAATGATTGGGAAATTGCATGTATATTGTCTCAAGTATTTGTTATTTTATTTTGGTTTTAGTAACATATTCTTAGTTTATTAGGCTAAAATATAACTAATTGTCGCATTCCAAATTTGTAGGTTCAAGTGGGTGGTAGTTGATCATTTGATATATACATTATCTAAAGCTTGGTGCAGGTCCAGATTTGACCAGAGATAGAAGCATAATTGTTTGTGCGTTAACTAACTAACCATCAAGGTATAAAACATAATTAAGAAAGACAATGCTCTGACAATCTTGTATTTTACAATATATTTAACATCATGAACAGTAGTTTTCCTAACCGAACCTACCATTACAATTTAACTCGTACTCTCAATTAGGTCCAAAAGAAATAGAATTTAGTATTTTGGCGTATGAAGATGATATCAGCTTTAATTAAGTATATTACAAGTTTAAGGAAAAAGTAAATGAACATTCATAAACGTACATAAAATGAGATCGTTATCTAGTTTATGGGCAATAGAATCTTAGGACGGCCACCAAGTTGGGTTATTGCTTGGGAATATCATAAAAAGGCGTATAGATGATAGTCATTAGTGGGCTAAAGGTTTTAGTGGCCAGCACACGCTGTCTTTGAAATGGTCTTGTTCTTTTTTAATCTCTCTCCCTCTCTCTCTCTCTCTCTCTCTCTCTCTCTCTCTTTCTTTCTTTCTATGAGCATAAAACTATATCTATCATCTTTGTATATGGCACCTGTTTTAACTTTACTCTCTGTATGGCCCCCACAAAACCCTGAGTTCTTTCATGGAGGTAAGAAAGATAAGGGGGGGACTCATAAGAGGCTCCTTTTTCCTAAGAAAGCCAATAAATTGGTAATTACATAAACAATGAAAAGGAAATAATATGAATAGTGGGTTCATCTTTTTAGAGTTGCACATCTTGAACTTCTGATGAGACTTGCCCCCTCCACGTTAACATATCCACACTCCACTCTTTTTTGCATCTTTTGCCACCCTTGATTTAAATTAAAAACATTTATAGCTGCTTGCTTTTGGTTTTTTATTGAAGGACTTTGATGCTGGCCCATACCTTCTTCTGCAGGTTTAAGCTTTTGTATACTTTTCTATAGCAATGACAACGACAAGCTGATGTCTTTATATTTTAATGGGGCCAAGTTCATGTAGAACGCTAACTCCAGTGTATTAATTTCAAACCCATAGTACTTCAGGATCCCTGTCTCTCCGGATTCATCCGTTTCCTTCTTAAAAATATTCCTCCTTCCGACAATAATGGAAGACAATATTTTTCGGATTACATAATAGGAAAAGCTAGTAAAAGTAACGAATGAGAGAAAATGAAGACCAATCTTGCAATTAAAATTAAACACAATTATGGTATCTATCTATAGTTCCTCTCCCTCCTGAATAAGAAAGAAAATAAGGACCAAACTTGCAATTAAAGTTAAATGGATTTATGGTATCTACAGTGCCTCCTAGACTATTATTTTTTCAGTTACCTTTTGGGCTTGCTTGTGATGGTGGTTTTATCCAATTTCAGAGCCCACACCAGATGATAGATTAACATGTTAGGGCCAGTTATTAAAATCGTTACAGAATTGGGCCCAACATTCGGTCTTCATGTGGCGCTTATTATTATTTGCCGCATACTAGGCACACATGTTTAGCTCATCCATCGGCAAAACGATTGAGCGAGATCAGATGGTTCTATTTTCATCCAAAATTCCTTTCCAATACCTCCTAAGGAACCGAATTTGATCCCAAATTCCCGGATTAGTAAGCTAGTGAGACATCATGTCATTAAATAACCAATTTATCACCTCCACCTCTATGCACATAAAGCAATTCCAAGCAGGTAACCAAGGTACCAACACAGACTAGAGTAGAATAGTAAAAAAGTACAAACATGAAAGAATCATTTACATAGCTAACAATTAATTGCATGATGTCGTTACACAACTGATAAACAATGCTTGATTATTAGCAAAATCCAATCAAGTGGATAATCTTTCTCGGTATGCACGCGCTCCCTCAAACTAATCTCAGTTTATCCTAAATTATAAAGTGGGCATACTATTGAGACTTAGGTTTCTATGTCCGATTCCTCAAGCAGTGAGCTTTCTCAACTAGTGCTTGACATGCAACACGGTAAGATATATATAACCGTATACCAAATCTTTGTATATTACTATGTACAAAGGGAAGCTACATTATTTGAAGCCGTTCCAGCCGTGAGGCAGTCTCCATTTTCTGTGCCAATAGATAGACACTCTTGACCACAATGGAAATTCAAAACTGTACTCAAGAGGCTGATCAACAGGTCCTGCGACTATCAAAGGCAACCATACATATCTCGAGTCTTTTAAGTTAGCCGGATTCCACCGATCAGCCATGAAAATAAATGAACCCGGGGAGCCAGGTAGAGGAAGCACAAAAGTGCTCTGAGCAAAGAAGGTTCTAAGCCTAAACATTTTGTTTCCTCCAATGCAGGGATTTCCAACTGTTTCCCAAGGCCCCAAAATAGACTCAGCTGCATGAGCCAGTGCCTCATTTGGGGCCCATCCAGTGCAGGCTGACGTGATCATGTAATATGTGCCCTGATACTTGAACAAAGCCGGTGCTTCTCTATGCTGTCCCACCAGAATCCTTCTCATGACGGATGTCACGTTGAGATAATCTTCAGTAAGGGGTCCTATGTGCAGTTCACTATTGTCTTCAGAGGAGTAGATTAGATATGCCACACCATCGTCATCTTTGAAAACTGTCATATCCCTGCTTTCATATCCATGGGGTCTTTGGCTACCAAGATAATCAAATGCCCCATCAGGTGTGTCACTGACTGCTACTCCAACAGCCGCTTTGGTATAGTTGGCATCATCAATATGCATCCACATCACATACTTTCCAGTCCTCTCATTGTAAATCACTTTTGGTCGCTCAAGCACATTAGATATGTGCAGGTCATGGGTTTCATCTGCTTTCTCCGCTGCCAATACAATCCCCTTGTGTTTCCAGGTCCACAAATCCTTAGAAGAATAGCAACCAACTCCAATAATGTCCACCTGGTGGAAAAAGAGACATAACAGCTTGAGTTCGGAGACAATGTTATGGATCTAAGTAAATATGCAAGGTTGGTAGAAAAATATATATTAAAGAAAAAAGTATTCCTTTGGTAGCTACTGGAACAGGAGGTTATCACAGCAAGATAATGGGCTCATAACATGGAGTAAAACCATTACTTTAACTGCAAGAGTATGGAAAGTTATTGTTTCAAAAGATGCAAGTAATTAAAAAAGCATACTAATTAAAGAGAAACAAGTTTACTTTTCATAAAATACCTTGTGCTCTCTAACCATATCATCAGTATCTATTTGGGCATGGAAAATAAAACATTCTACATGCAAGCTCACTAGTGATACAATATTTTGCTCAAGTTATTCAGATACTGATACAAAAGTTTTTCCTCAGCCACTACACTTGTAAACTTGCTAGCTCACCAGATGGATATGTCAATTAACATGGTGAATTCTGAGTCATGTAAAAGAAATTTACCTGACTCTTGCCATCACTTAAAGTCTAACCAACTGGATGAGGTAAGGGAACATCCATGTAGAAGGTAAAAAGTCAGGATCATTTCATTTCTTTGTTTTTGAATAAAGAAGAAAAGTAAATTTCTCTGGCTCACTTAAGAACTAGGAGAAATTGGACTAGTTAGGTAAACACTTTTCTAGGATTACCAAATTGCAGAAAAAAAATTGCTCAGTGATAAGACCTTATAATCAGTGGATTTCTAAGAGGTTTTTTCAACAAATAGCCATTGGATTTCTGAGCATTGGAAGGGTGAAAACAACAATGAACTTATGCAATTTCAGTGGTAGAAGAAGGTTTCATTTTCTATTAAAAAGTACCACCAAGAATTCTATCTTCACACTTCATTCTAAAAAGTGCATCTTAAGGAATCCAAATCCATTAGGTTTATGTCAGTTAAGATGACTTCTTTTTTTATTTTTTAATAGAGGCTCTTAATATCTTTGTATTTGCATTTGATCCAAATTAAAAAGGCATTGCTAATATCTCCATCCGTCCAAATGGAAGGTCAATTATATATCCCTTTTTCATAGACGAACAATAATATGGAAATTTTATGCCAAATTTTAGCATATTAAAGACAAAATGAGACCTTTGAAACATATTACATTTCTCTGCCAAAGAATTCAACTATTCAGGATGATATTAAGAATGTTCAGAACCTAAAGATGCAGAAATTGCTTAAAATAGACTCGAAGATGCAGTACCTTCAATAATTTAGCACAAATAAATGCATCTCTAAAAAAGCTACAGGATGCAAAGAAGGATAATGCAGATATGAGAATCAAACATGCATCTCTAATCTGCTGAGTTCTTGCTAACCAGGTAGTCTTATGGTTTTTCTTTTTCAAAATGAGCAAAAGATGAAACCATGTAAACATTGCACTTATATGAAAAAGATGGCAGCCATTTTCACAACCATTAAATGTCTAAAAATTATAATAGTAAAAAATAAGCTACATAAAATCCTACAGCAATGATGACAATTATTAACTTACAAACAAAATAAGAGTTCAATTGAATAAAATGAATTACCCGAGCAGCTCCTTTCTTGTGAATTTGATAGGTAGGGCCATCTTTATATTCACCATACCAATAGTATGTTCTTGATCTTTTATCATATATAATGTCCCCTCCATGGGCTTGAATAGGATTTCCATCGGTATCTAACCAAATTCTCCCAGGGTAGTAGTAATAACTTTCGTTCACAGCAGTCTGCATTGGATCTATAGCTATTTTTTTACCAGGAAAAAACACATGTCTAAGTTGGGAATTTTCGTCCAAGAATTCATCAATCAGCGTGGTTGTCCGTTTAGGTCTGCGTTTTGCTGCCCGAGGGGACCTCTTTCCCCTTGGTGGGGGGATTTGAACGTCTTCTTCTTCCACTTCTTGAAGTTCACTGAATTGGGGATGATTACTAATACGCAATAGAGACTCTCCACCATTTCTATCTCTGTGATGAATAAGGGTATACAAATGAAGCAAAAATAAGCATCCTAACAAGCTCAATACCACAACAGACGTTGAACATCTGCTCCCTGCATTGCTACTTAAAGTTGTTGGTTTCCTGTATTTGTTCCTCATCCTCATTTTCTCTTCCTTTTTATCTTCAAGAGAATGCTGCAATTAACCAAATGCAACCTATGGAAACCTGATAACATGACCAAATAGAAGTCACAAACATAATTTCCCAACAAGCTAAGAATTTCATAAACCAAAATCAGCTTAAAATGAAACTGCAAATGATGACACTAAATATTGACTAATTGGGTTTCTCACTTTATCCCCTACACGCTAAGAATTTAACAAATCAAAATCAGTTTATGAATACTGTCCCCTGGTGGGCACCATTTTATCCCCTTTTCAGTTTCATGAATTTTACACATACTGCAATCACAAAATTAAAGTGAAACCAGTTTCAACGCTTGATTAAAAACTACGTACCCCATTGTCCAGAGGCTCCACGCTATATGCAGGTAAGACGGAGGGATATTGTCTGCAGCACATGACTATATGCATATGCAAAAAGACTGTTTTCAGATTCAAACTCATAACTAATAAGTTACCAAGACATAATTTTACCATCGTGTCAAGGCTTATTAAAAACCAGTTTCAACGCTTGATTGGTTATAATAAATTACCCACTCTTCCAGGTTTGTCAGAGGTAATTGAAACCACTATCTTTACCCTACTGGGTAGCTAAATATTAATAACTACCATAAATTCTTCATCTTAATCTTCAGGTCCAACCCTCATGTGTCAGATCCATTAAGCAATCCCACAACACATCTCACACCAAAATACTATGCAGACTCTAAGAAGAACCAAAACCTAATAGGTGCATAATAATAAAAGCAACGGAATGATTAGCAACCTCTGAACAAAAGTGAAGAGTCTCACCTGGTACCACTCGAACTATGGAATAAGAAGAATTCCCCGACATGCGGTTTCGTTGATGGCTTTTGAGGGTCACTGACACACTGGCATGACGCAACCACCGAACTAAGCTAAGTCCAAAACCGAAGTAAGAGAGAGAAATGAATGAGATGATGTTGGGTAAGGGTAGTTAAGTTCCAAAGAAGTTTGGATCTGAGTTTGAGGTTATGACAGAGATTTGCAACCAAAGTTCAAAGGTGTTTTCACTGTGGCTTTTGTTTTGGTACCGACCCCAGCTACATAGTTTTAGAACATCTCTTTTACCATAAATGTGAGCATCTCTTTAACTTGTTTGTTCTATTTGCTATTCCTTTTTCTCCTTTCTTTCTATGTTATGTTCTGTTAACTTGTATCAGATACGGAACGATTCTATGTTATGCCTATGTTCGTGATAATACTAGATTTTTACAGTTTCATTCCCAATAAGACCGCGACATTTAGCGACACCTCGGCACTTTGATCCACTTTATTTAATAATAATCTTGGGGCAAACGGTGATAATGATTGGTGATCTAACACGACTCTTCTTTTAACTTTTATGTGGTGTGATAACACGATAAGACGATTTCCTTTCCTTCTTAATCAGATTTCATTACTCTTAATCCAATTATGAAATACAACTAATGGTCAATAAAATGGACTTTGGGTTGAAAAATTGTTATGGTGAGACGTTGTTATGTAAAAATAGCATTGACATATGGTGTTAAGCATTAATTAGTTGTTACAGAAAATTTTAAAAAGAGACTTGCTTTTTTATTACTCTGATATGGGCTTCCTTTGCTTTGATTTAGATTTAAGTGAAGTCTTGCGAAGCAACACTAAATAGTACTGGAAAGTTTTTTTAAAAAAAAAAAAAATACAATGGGTGAAATTAGTCAAACTACCAACAAGTGATTTTTCCACTTTGGGGGATGACCTTAGATTAAATGATACTAGTGTTCAGGGAATTTAGACACGAATTTCTCCCGAAAGTATTATAATTTGTTCATTAGGAGACCGTTAGTGTTCACACACACTACAAAGGAGACTGTTGGTAATAAATTGTTCATTACCATAAAATCACAGTGCATAAACTATTTTCAATGTTGTCTCATTCTCGTAATTAAAAAATGTATGATTGTCTCATAATGACTTTTTAGTATTGGTTGGAACCGCACATTCCATGTGAAATTGTGTAGGTCATTTTTTATAATAAAAAAAACGTAGGTCATTTGGTGACTTGTTGATTATTCTTTGATAATAATCATAATATTAATAATTTTTTGTTAATCATTTAAATTGTAACGCCTGATTATGATATTTTTTTCTCCCTTAATTATGCTTGATTCGATATTTATGGATTATTTTTAATCACTCATTTTTCACTAAAAAAATTGAAAAATTTATTTATGACGACAAATTATCCTAATAACAATGACATAAATCTTAAACAAATAAGCTATAAATGAAAGATCCTTACAATTGAGTATGTCTGATCAAATTAACTAATAAATTAGCCGAAGTTTATAAGCTACTAATAATTAAAAAGCTAAATATTAGCATATTACATACTAATGAATAACTTTATGCCTTTAACCAAGTTCTAGCATGGGGGAATAACACAACATCCTTTGGTAAGGAATCTTAAATCCCTTACATGAATGACCTATACATAAATAAAGACACTCTAAGCTTTTTTTTGGTGGAATTGATTACAATTTTGCTTTCTAGTTTTATGAATTTCAAAACACACTCCATAGAAAAACCAAATGGAATTTTAATGGCAATAATAATGTATTTTAATCATCACTTATTATTAATTTCTATGCAGAAAATATAAGTCTCAAACAACATTTTCTTAATCAGCATCTCCCGTTTAAGTTTTATAAATGAAGAAAAATGTGATTTAATGAAAAAAGATATTAAAAATGATTAATCAAATTTTTTGATAAAAAATATTCATCAATAAATTTACTAGATATTTATACTAATAATTTTATTTAAAATACAATATTACCCAAAATAACCCTCTAAGTTTAGTCAGATGAATTCACTTAAAAGGGAAAAAAATATTTTGTGTACTAATTTATACTTAACAATATTTAAATCTAAAATTTTACTTAATTATCAAATTTCTTACCATCTAAATTAGCAAAAGTTGATACCTCTACCATATGTATTAGACGTACATGCAACAGTGTTTAGTAAAAACAAGCCAACAAGATATAAGTTTCTTAAATAAAACTAAACCAGTCATGTAGAGCAATTAGTAACACAAGGGATAATTTATATTGTTAACTTCAGATGAGTGAAGCAAGACTAATGTCAAAACTTAAAAACCAATTGCACACATGGTAACTAATACAATCATTAAGCAGCAATATGTCACTCTTATTTTTTTCCTCAAACATGCAATATTCACACTTAAAACAATTTTTTTTCATCTATTTACATTATTCTCCAATTTTTGTCTTGCGACCTGCATGGAGTGCCAATTATTAGGCTGAAATCGGAAAAACTAAAAAAGGAAAGCAAAAGAAGTATACAACCCCCTCCCCAAAAAAAAACCATACACCTACCTTTGATTTTCTACCCTTTTAAGTTTGAAAATAAATAAATAAAATTCCTATCTAGATCCTGAGGGTCCTAGAACGAATAGAAAGGGGTTTTCTCCAGCATTGAAGAGCCTGTGCCACCCAGGTGAATACCAAGACTACCATAATAATGGAGAGAGACAACATAGATGACCATAACAATGTAGTTGAAATCCTTATTGGCCTGCATTGTTGCGACACAATTTCAGCAACTTTGCTCTTCACAACGATGCATTTGGACAGTCTCTGTAAGTCTGGATATATATCCAGCAAATCCTGGATGGATCTACTATAAGCATGAGCCATGTTGTATGAGGCTTCTGGAAGAAATCTCCCCTCTTCTCTGCATTCTTGTCTTGTGCCCTCTTCATGACACGTGAACTTTGCAAGAATCTAAACCCAAACACGTTTTATGAATTATGAGTTTACTTCTCTATTATGGTGCAAAAGAAATAAACACACTCTAGCTTTAGTTTAGTGAAAACCTACTTTTGATAAATCACCAATCCGAATAGCATCCTGAGGGCAGCTATGTGGAACGTAGCTCAAGTTTGAGAATCCAGAGAAAGGGTCACAAATTTTTATGACTCCCATTAGTTCTTCATTTTCTTCACTCACTCCTAGGAGCCGATAAATCACCGACATATTAGAATTTAACTGATACACAAAAATGATTACATCAAAAACATAACACGTTAGTCATTAGAATTGGAAGAAACCGTTTGTGCATGTGTTCTTTTCCTTTTGATTCTGAATGAAGGAATGGAAACCAAATTTTCTACCTCCACTATGAAACTGTGGATGGTGTAGCCAATTTGAGCTATCAATTTCCCAGAGAAGGATTCATCAATGCAGGGCAACATCGAACCCAGGCTACTGTTTTGAAGATTTTCCAGGAAGTCTTCAAAAGCGAAGCATGCATCTTCTGCAAAGCTGCATGCAGAGTTTACACAACGTGTGACACTTGAAAAAGGGATTCATGACTTACATTTATAACTCAACCATGAACAGTTCGTTACTTACGTGTGAAGGAAAAAATCAAAACCAGTCAAGAACCAGCACAGGCTTGTTAAGATCCAAAAGCAAAAAATTATTCTGTAACAAATGCAAAATATAAAAGTCATACTCATACCCATTGCGCAGTGCAGAATAGAGCTACAAACTATATAGTTAATAAATAACATTAAAAGTGATATCTTACATTATAAATCCAGGACGCCAATGCAATAGCATTAGAACTGAGTCAAAATAATAAAATGAGGAAGCATTAATTAATATCAACCAATGGTTTAAAGGAATTGGCCAGATAAACAATTGTTTAATGCTTACCTAGCGCTGCAACCAGTGTCACTAAGTTGAGTGTCAGAACAACAAAATGTGCTACATACCTATGTCACGTTTAAGAGCGCGAAATCAATAAAATCAAAGTAAGAAACACAATCGGCATAATTTGAAGTTGTTTAAAGGGAAAACATACGAAGTATGAGTGGCCTTGTCGAACGATTGTCCACTTCTGTCAATAAAACGGCGTATCACACGCGAGTTGCTTCTGAGGTCTTGAGTGGTGGAATTCAAACTCGCACATATCTGTGGATTATACGGAAGCAAGAGGATCTGCATTTGGTTCGTTGTTTTCATGACTCTGCCTATGGTCCTAAGAGCATCTTCTCCTATACCCACCACAGATTCTTTCAGTTTTTCTGTCCTCCGCAGGGTCTTCTGACTAGTGACCAGGACAAAACTGGAAGCAATTCTGTCATACCACCCCAATTGCCTCAATTCCAATTTTTTCTAATAACAATGATTGAACTGTAAAGAAACTATTACATGGTTCAGAACCACCACGTGTATGTAGTTCCAACGAATGTTCATGTGACACAGTTTAAAGTAATAATATAACCCAGTTGCATTCGTTGAAACTATTGATTCTAGATCATGTAATAATTTCTCTGGAATGGTGTGTAGGAAATAGGGACTTACATGGCCAGAGAGGTGAATAAGAGAAGTAGGAAGGAAATGTGGAGATAGTAATTGTCTAAACAAGGTAATGAAGCAGAGCCACTGCATAGACACTTCACTATGATGAAAATGGCCAAGGCCAACCCACACAACAACCAAACGCATGCAAATGCGTAGCCGTGGACTCCTGTAAATGCCGCAGACTGAAAAGGATCAGAAAACAAGTGTAGTAAACATATATATAATGATCATACACGTTATTTGTTTTCTAAGTCTAGAGTAAAAATAAATATAGCACAATTTAAGAAATAGAGAAGGAAAAAATTGATTAAAGTGAGAAACTATTAACTACTCACAGCCACATAATGCTTGTTTCGAACATCAAAATCTCCATTGTAGTCTTTGAAATGTCTCAAAGGATCGGGTCTACTAAACTTCCTTTCACGAACGGGGGACCCTGAGGCTAAACATTTTTGTTGAAACACGGGAATGGAAACGAGGAACAAGAACAAAGGAAGAATTAAGAAGCTGTTTGTTGAGTTGAGCATGGTAGAGTCGGTTCTGTTTTTTTTTAGCAAAGGAGAAAAGATGACATTTGGTGTCTCAAAATTGTGACAACTTTTTGAGTGAGAAGTGTGACTTATTAGGTAAGTTAAGAATAGCTTGTGGCATGGTTTAGTGCAAAAAAATTTGTTTTGGTGAAGGAAAGAGAAATGGTAATGTTAGAGATGGAGGTAACGAATCAGAAGCCGAAATAATTGGTTCGTTAAATGCAAGATATTGACCACTTTTAATTGTTAACTCCATGCATGCTCTGTTCCAGTATCCATGTCTTTACCGTAAGCTTAAGCATCGCTCTTTTTTATTTTCCACTTTTTGCTGTCTCTATCTTCTGTCGTCTTTTTTTTTTTTTTTTTTTACCTAGCTCGAACTATACACATCATAGATTGAACCCCCCAAAAAATGGTCTTTGCATATATACCTTTCTTTAGAATTGGCACGAGGCACGAGCATCTTACCTTCCAGTCCTTCACTACCCTGGCACTTTTACAAAATTTAAACTATATATATATGTGTGTGTGTGTGAGTGAGAGAAAAGTTTTAATACAATTTGTAAAACAAAATTACATTCTATTTGTTTCTCGATATACTAGCAATGCAACAGAAACGTAATTATAATGTGTTGTAAATTTTATAACACAACAAAATTATAATTTTATTGTGTTGTCAATTCTCTAACGGAATCATACTTTTATTTTGCTGAGATAAAAAAAGAATATACAAAAAATAAGTATGTTACACAAATATACAACAAAATCATATTTTTGTTATATATTTTTTCTCATTTATACTTACACAAAGAAATTTCGTTGTGCAATAATTTTTGCAACTCCAATTATATTAGGAAAGTATAATTCCATTAGGCATTATATAACAAAATTATATTTTGGTTGTACAAAGTTTTTTAAACCGCTAATAAAATCAATGTATCTTTCCCCTATAACAAAGTGAGAAAGAATATTTTTTAAAATAAAAAATGTTTTTAAGGGCGAATAGCAACTCCCTTCCCAAATTTTCGGTTTACCCATGTTCAATTATGCACCGGATCATCATCTTATCCGGACCATATAGCCTATTTTTTCCCCTCTTTCTAAAACAAATGAAGTCAAACTCAAACTCAATGTCGATGAATATATCGAATAACATTGGTGCGGTTGGTATGATTGCCAGGAACCCAAATTATTGTGCTAAAAAAATCGACGCTATTTCCCCAGCCGTGGTTGATTGTGGGACTCAAATTATTGTGCTAGAGAAATCCTTTCACCATCCGTGGTTGAGGGTGCAGCTTTGAGAGAGGCAATTTTGTTTTCTGCCAATCATTGTTGGGACCATATGATTTGAATTAGAAATGTTATTTCTACAACAATTCATACAATTTAAAAAGAGAAAAAACATGCATCAGATATAAATATAATAAATTATGTGGTGAAGATAAATAGAGAAGAGAAACAAAAAATTGAGATATTATTATATAATTTATTGTATGAATAATAGTTCAATTGATTAAGCAGGTTGTAAGAGTTTTTATATATTTTATTTTTCATTCTTATGAATAAAAAAATTGAATTAGACCTGATAAATTTGGCTAGGGTATAGTGCATTCTGCTCCTTGCATCCAGCATCTAGCATGTTTAAGGGTTTGGTCTGTAGAATTTTTTTCCAAAAGATGCAGTCAACTAGTACAGTGTGTGATCAAACTCATGGTTAATTCTTTAGCGTGGCCAACCTATTTAATATTTATGATATGTTTGCTCCGTTTATTTGATCGGGTTTGGTCGGCAAAACTATTGGCTTTGGGTCAATGTCAAGGATTGTAGATTATTTGCACTTCTTCCCTGAATTATACTTTAATTTGAAGTTTCTATAAAATATATATCGTTTCTAGTTTCTGGATTATGATTAAATTTCTCTCTTTTTTTATCCGTCTCACATTAATAACTTAGGTTGATATTAAAATCTCAAGTATAGTTCTTGAGAATTTTGAGGCTTCTTTTATCATTTGAGAGTTAAATTATGTACAAAGACATTTCCTATTTTTATCTAAATGTCAAGATCACAAATATATTTTTTTAACAGCCCAACACACTATTTTTATTAATGGAAATCAATGATAATATAAAAAACTTACAATAATTTACATAACTTATTTAATCAATCGAGTTAAACGTCTTTGGTACACACTCGTGTTTAAATATTTACTAGTGTTACTTTCAACATCATAACTTTATCTTAATTTCATATTTACGTGTATTAAAAAAGGTATAAATATCTTCACATAGTAAGCAATTGTTAGTCTACCTTTGTTACTTAGAGGTAAGTAATCTTATGTTGTCTAGAATTAGAGGTGAGTTGATTTGCGTAGTTGGGTTTCCTTTAGTCTCTCGATTAAAATAGCTGTTCCCATTTAAATAACTTAAAATTGATTCTTTAACTGCAATTCAACTTCAAAACAAAGGCTGCAATCGTTTTCATGATTTCATCGTTATTAGTCCGTGCTGCATCAGATCTTCCTCTTTGTGCATAAAGGAAGTTTCCTGTTGTGGCAGCATCATGTCTTTAGAGAAAGTAACCAAACCACTGACAATTTCAAGGTATTTTTGAATTTTTGATACACTTTTTAATTTTGCAACTTTATTTTTGTTTGCTGAGTCAGCTGGTGTAATTTTCTCTCGTGGATTTTAGGCCATCTCTAATGTATATTTTAGGATAAGTTCTTTAGCTGACCTGATATCCTTTCTTGACATTTTTTCTTACTTTTTCTCTCTTCTAAAATATTTAAATTTAAATTGAATATTTTATATAAGCAACTCTATTTTAAAGAGAATCCACATGAGCTGCCTTTAGTTGGGGGCTTGTGCCTATCCCACCCACGTAAAAAAAAGAAGGAAGAGTAATGCGTGTCCTCCATTTCACATACCCGCTCCTCGGCAAAATGGGAAAGATAAAGTCCTTCGTTAGGTTGTCACGGATATTTATTGGGTCAAACTAATAAGTCTTTTAAGGATATTAATTAAAAAGTTGTAAATATATTTTACTAAATGTTTTAAATGATTTAAAAAATAAAGGTTTTAAAAATTAATATTATAAAATAATTTTTTGATATTATCTTTATTTAATCTATTCCTTTAATCAGTACTTTGAAAGTATTAAATACCATTTGTGATATCAATTAATTAGTTAAATATGCATACATTTAATATATATATATATATATATATATATTCAAATTTTAAGTGAGCGATGCAAAGAGATAGCATCAGTTAGATAAGAATAGCTTATTTCTGTCCTATTTATTTTATAGATTACTTTCTTATTATCTTTCTCTTCCCATCAAATATACTAATTGTGCAAGAATTATACGTACTATATTCCATTCTATTATTCTTATGTTTCGGCAAAACTGTGATGGATTAAAAACATTTTTCTGAAAGAAAAGACTTCAATGAGTTACGATAGCAAGACTAAATTAATAAGAGAGAGAAAATATTTCATCTCTTGCTGCAAAAAAGTCTCTGTAAGAGAGACACGTGTAGGCTTTGAAAGATGGGAATCAAATAATAATATTATTGGCCCAGAAGAGAGACATTATAGAGGTAAATTTGTAAGATAAATAAAAGTGAGATAATATTCCCTTCAGAAGAGGAACAAAAATTAATTTATCAGGATCAATAAAAAGTAGGCAAATAATTAATTTTAATTAGTAATGAAATTTAAAATTTATTTTAAAAATATTCATATAATTAAATTATTTAAGTAATTATAATATTTACTCTAAAAATATTTAAGGTATATTTTTCCACAAATGAACGTGACTTATATTTTAAATAGGTCAAATAATACATTCACTTGGATACAAAATAATGAATATTTTATTAATAGATTCAACAATAAAATAAAAAAATTTCATAATTAGTATATCTTAATGTGAGTAAATATTTCAGTAAAATTTAATAATATTTTATACTATGTCACGATAAAAAAAACTAAAATTAAAATAATAATATCACAAAATGTGGAGATAATATTTTCGTATAGTTTTTAAATTTATTTTAACCATTATCCAGCTCACATTTGTCACGCTTGCAACCTGCCCTTGATCGGTTATGATGATAACTTAAGATACTCATAATTTCGCTGTCGGAGGCGTCTTACTATTGCCTTCTGTACATGACGCATCTACACGCTCTTCCACGTATTCACATGTCTTAATTTCCACTGGTTCGTGTTTTCCACGCGCCATAAATGAGGGTGGGTGAATGTCTCCACTTACTCCCAATCAACTTCGGAATGGTCCAGCGTTAGTGATTCGTGGCGATCCATCACAGGTAGGTCTAAATAAAGATCGATGACTGAGGTATGATCTTCTGCGTCGCTACGTTTTGCATAATTATGGGACTCTCCGTATTCAACGGGTATGATTGATCAGAGTATCTCGGCCGTTGGATCTGAGAAAATCCTAAATATATATTTAAAGATAATTTGTGTTTTGTAATTGATATATAAGAGTGCTATAAAGAGTTGGAAAGGAGGGAGGAGAGGAAGAGAGAAAGGTGAATTGGATTGCATCTCTCTCTCTCTGTGTTGGAAGAGGGGAATCGTAGATCTGATTTGTTTCTTTCTTTAAATAATTATTTTGTGATCAGAATTATTGAGCTGAAGAAAAGACAATGGGATTGTGGGAAGCTTTTCTCAATTGGCTACGCAGGTAAGCTTCATTCAACCAAAGTAATTTAGCTTTTTTCCACATTGATCGGGTCTTTGCTTTATACATCGCCTTATGATCAAATAAAAAAAAGGTTGTGGTAATTGTGTGTTATTGTTGTACATTTTTTATTTTGAATTTGAATGCTGTGGATGGTTTGAAATGTGTATCCTGTATGTAACTCTGTGAGGGATTTTTTTGATAGTTTAGAAAGACAGTTTGTTAGTGGTATAATGTTTTCGTGCGTTGATTTTCAATACTCGTGATGGTGTTTGATGCAAATATTTATCTGTTTTTTGAGTAATGTTTCACGATTTGTAAATGCGTCGTCCTCTGATATCGTTCGTGAATGTTTGATTTCAAATGAATTCTTTTTAATTCTGAAGTTATTGCCTTCCGAATTTTGAATAAGTACCTGGAACTACTGGATATGAAATTTGTATTCAAAGAGGATTTCTGTTCTAGAATCAAGTCCCCCCCCAAAACCCCCCCCCCCCCCCCCCTTCACGAACTGAGTAAGGAGTTATGTTGGCATTAATGAAATATGCTGAAGGAAATAGTGAAAAAATGACGGAAGCAATTGAGATGGAAGGAAAACACCCAATTAGATTTTTTGTCCAACACTCACATTTGTTTTGTGTGAATAAAGCTTAATTCTGTTTTGAATGCCTTTTGATTGCACTAAACGAACCTGCCTTCTCTTTTTATAACACAAATTTACAGTTGTAGGTTACAGTTCGAAATTGAATTGAATATATGTTTATGCCTATGCATTATGTGGACTTAGTTGATCACTTTCTTGGAGCGCGTGAGCTTACTATGTTGCAAATTTGATTGCAGCCTTTTCTTCAAGCAGGAAATGGAGTTATCTCTAATAGGACTTCAGAATGCTGGGAAGACTTCCCTTGTAAATGTAGTTGCTGTAAGTACAATAATCGGCTTTCACTTAATTGTTTAATTTTGGGATTGACGCACTGACAGATATTTTCTTTTATGTTGTTTTTATTTAGACTGGTGGATATAGTGAGGACATGATTCCAACTGTAAGTTCACTTCACCAAATGCTTTTAATTATTGCTTTCTCCTTTATTCAATTTTATGGACTTTTCTATCTATCAAGGGCAATAATATTCTGATCAATTTATTGTTATCTGATTCCAGGTGGGATTCAATATGAGGAAAGTGACAAAAGGGAATGTTACAATAAAGTTATGGGATCTTGGAGGACAACCTAGGTTCCGCAGCATGTGGGAACGTTACTGTCGTGCCGTTTCTGCTATTGTGTATGTAACAAACTTCTTATCTTCTTTTGAATTTGAAGATTCTTCTCTACCTACACACACGTGCGTGTGCATACACGTGTTTCTCATAGCAGTATATTTTAGATGCATATACTGATACAGGTTTAACTGATAAATGTATACATGTACACAAATATATATGTATATTTGTAGAATTGTGTTGGTTATCAACTTTGTACAACGATCATGTTGTCCACATGGTTTTGAATCTTGCCTAGTGATCAATTTGAGGTCTATCCAAAGCCCTAAATCTGTTCTTTCTAATCAAAGTGCATAGTTTATTTGTCTTTGTAGTCCATTACCCCCAGATTAAGTCTAGTTTGATTATAACTGCTAATTTGTAGTTTAGTTATTATTTTTTCTTCCATGAATCCAAACAAAGTTCTTCATGTATCCCTGGCAGTGATGCAAAACCACTTTTTTAGACTTTTGATGACTGAATTAAGAGCTCTTCCTTGGTCTATATATATATAATTCTTGTCTATCCCCGAAGACTGAAGAGGTGTAGAGATTGCTTGTACAATTTAATTTCATTAATACCTTCTACAAGCAATATGTCTTAGGCCAAGAGTTGTAATTAAATATTGCGTATCATGATTAAAACAATTTGTACAGCTTCTTGAAACTTTAAGCAGACTTGATTATCCTTCAATGGTTGAGTTGTGATGACCACAGGTTAAAAAGTTGAAACTTTCACTCTATGCTTTGCTGCTGCCTAGTTCTGAAAAGACTTGGTTATTTATATTCCAAAGCAATTTTCACTGTTCGTTTTAAAAATTGTGATGCTGCTGAGAATTCTCTGCCTCTTAGATTCAGTGGCACCTGTAATTGGACCATGTGCCCTTTTCTGAGTTGAAGCCTTTTCTCCCTCTACATTTACACCTTAGGCTAGCAATCATTAGTTGAATGTATGAAACTTGGCAAGTTCTCATAGTCAAATCTCTTCTGCAGTTATGTTGTTGATGCAGCCGATCCAGATAACCTTAGCATATCAAGAAGTGAGCTTCATGATTTGCTGAGCAAACCATCATTGAGTGGCATCCCTTTGCTGGTATTGGGGAACAAGATTGACAAAGCGGAGGCTCTGTCTAAACAAGCATTGACTGACCAAATGTAAGACCTATCACTTCTATTCTGATTACCTTTGAGCCATAACAAGTAAACTTACTGTAAAAAATTACAGAATCAAATTGTTTAAGAATTACATTTTCTCCTTCCATTCTGCGTTTTATATTATTTTGGTGCTGAACAGTGTTTGTCTGGTGTGCAGGGATTTGAAGTCAATTACTGACAGGGAAGTTTGCTGCTTCATGATCTCATGCAAAAACTCGACCAACATCGACTCTGTTATAGACTGGCTTGTAAAGCATTCTAAATCAAAGAGTTGAGAACATACTTTCCGTTTTGAATTCTAATGTAATTTACGGGTGACACATTTTCTGGATTTACTAGAGGCGTTTGCATGCCTAACTCGTTTGCTGATTGATTTATTCTTCCCTTTGGTCAGATGCTTTGTAATATAAGATCATATCATTATTGTCCGATAGGGAATTAAACGGGATGACATACATGTGAAGGGTTACTTTATGAGCAAATCATATCGCGTGTCATAGGAGTAGCTATATCATTAAAAATTCACTGAACTGCCATGAGAACTGATCTTTTTATCTTTGTAAATTAGATTGGATATTAGATTCTTTCCAAAGATCCAGTAGCGCGTGTCCTTACGCTAATTCCATGAGTCTGCTTAACATGAACAAATTCAGCTGCCTTCTTTGTGCTGTCAGTTTTTTGTTTATTTCTTTATGTGGAAGGGTTAGTAAGTTGGATTTTTTTATTATTTTTAATTTATCTTTGCATGTGAAAGACTCAAATGATTTCATATAAAAACGAAGATATACCAAAATTCCATATCGTAGAATTTCAAACTTTTTCTTAATCTAGACGTCGATTTCATTTTGAATTATGGATGAAAAATAAAGACTAGATTAACAATTAAGTTTTTAATTGTTTTAATGTATGAATTAGTTTCTGAATTTAAAAACTCATCAATTACAAATGACTTAAAAGTGGTGTATATTCGCCTTTCTACGAATTTATTGAGAAATTGTTTTATTACGAGTGATAAATTGAAATATACCCATAAAATTCGTATGATATCATTGTTTTCCAAACTTAATATGGATCTCAGTGTTTTAATGAATTAGTCGTTGAATATCATTGAAAGATACCAAGGTTCAAAAAACAAAAATTGAAGAACTTACAAATTTTATGGGCATTAAAAAGATACATCTAATACCTATTTCAACATATCATGATAAATTTTTTCACAATGGTCGAAAAATCTGACAGAATCATAAAAGCAAATGACCCGTATATGATAATAAGATGATTATGTAATAATACTATTATTTTGGTCAAAATTTGGAATCAGGTTTCAAAATGGCAGTAAACTAAACATCACAGCTTCCCCACATTTTTTATGGAAAGTACTTGACGTCTATGCTTTTGATTAGTGCTAATCATAAGTGCATCGTTCAATACTACACTAGTGCAAGGTTGTAAACTTTTTTAATAATGCACTAAATGATATATATGTGTGTATATGTATATGTATGATGCGGTAAATGAAAAATAGGATTAATTGTATTTTTTATTTATATTTTTAATTTTTTTTGACAAAATTGTATCCTCAACAAATTAATTTGGTGCATTTTACCTTATAACTTTTTAAAAACTTGTAAAATTTACCCTCCATTATTTTACTCATAACATAATTGTACTTTTTGTCGTTTTGAAATCTCTTTTTGAAACAATGTTGTTTGACATTTTTGTGATAGAAAAAAAAAATGCATGATCTTGCAAGGTCACTAGTTTAAACGCACGACCAAGATCGGAATACCTCTTTTGTTCGAAGTGTTGTCATGTCGGATATGTTTTCAACACCGATATTTATCTAGCAGTTCTTATTATGTTTTCAATTTAAAAATGATTTTGTTGGTTTAGACACTTAAGTAGATAACTTTACACAACTATCAATTTAAATATGTTGATATATATTACTTATTTCATTTTATCAAAGTGTGTCTCTGTGTATGTATGCAATGTTCTCATGTATTATATTTCAGACATTAGTTATATTGAAATTTCCATGTCCATATCGTATCCAATATCCATACTTCTAAAGGTATCAACATACTCAAACTGGTTGGACACCCTAGTCTCGAATCAATGGATCGACTGCACTGGGTCGTTCCGAGTCTAATAACTATATAAAAAGTATTCTAGAATTGGACCTTTTTGTGTTCCTCAGTTTTTCCGCAATTACATTTCCAAATTAAAGTGGCAAATGTAAATATTTCCCAAACATCTGAATGCCACTCATCTAAGTTTAATTTTTACAAATCTCAAATAGAATTCAGTATAATTACAACATAGTCCGAGTAAAGTAGCAACAATTTAAAACAAGGATTCGCGTAAATATGAATCACGAGAAAGTGACACTTAGCATTGCCATTGGAACTCTAATAAACATTGTATTCTTCCATTTACGAATAGAGGATGTCTATCACACGTTCCATCATAACACTCGATCACTGATTCCACTCTTCCGCTAATACTTTGTACTCTCGCCTCATTGTCTTTCTTAAAAATAAGGTAAAAATAAATAAATAAATAATACGCTCATAATGACTCCTGACAAAATGTTTCATAGATCAATCCCGCATATTCCAAATTTACAAGCCTAAATTATGTACAGTAATTGAATACATGCAGGAAGCTAGCAGCAGAAGTATGATCTCAAGCCAATATACTCCTCATGTCAGCAACGCAGAAGCTGACACCATCTGCACAAATTTGCAAAGATAAAATGGTTAGCTAAAAGAACTGACAGAAACCAATACTCAGGAGGAACCAGAGTAATGTGGCACTAATTAAAGCTTAGAGAAAACCTTTCACCCGCATTAATTAACAAAACTGGGGTTTTTTCACAAGAGACAGGGTTTTGGTTGGCACATATTATAACAAAGGTTGGGATCTATAGTAATTAGAAACTAAGTCATAAAAGAAGAATTTTAACTAAGATCTTGTCACATGTTATTCTGGAACAATGGGATAGGCAATAGGGAATGATGAAATAGAACTGCAGAGTAGACGTTGTCAAAAGTTAAAAGAGATCAGCTCGATGAAAATTGGGCAAAGTCATTGGAAAAACAACCACTTGCTGAAATCATTCAAAACGGGAAAAGGAATCTATAAACATCAGTTGTAGGCATTAGTTGTTGTTTTTTTTTTTGGTAAGGAAGCTTACCAAATACGAAGTGTCTTGCATTTTAGTGCCTTCATTGCTGCTTTTGCAAACACTCGTGCAGCCTCTGCCTCGGCTTCTGCAGCATCTGCCTCCCTAGCTGCTGCCTCAGCCTCAGCAATGGCAGCTTCTGCCTCTGCAACTGCTTTTGCAGCTGCTGCCGCAGCCTCTTGAGGTGTCACACCCTTCATTTTCGATAGCTCTGCATCAATTTCGGATTTTGAAAGGATGTTGACACCAGTCTTCTCTGCTTTTGGAGAATCTTTGGGCCTCCCTTCCAGGAGTAACAGGGAAGAGCATCTTCTTTTCTCAGATATTGTTAAATTTGTTGCAATCCTGTACTTATGCTTTACCTGTCATTACTCGTTAGATATGTCACACTCAGGATCAATTGACCAAATAGAGTTTAATTGCATACCCAATATTTATTTAACAGTAATATTAGTTTATTAAATGGGAAAATTTTATCAATTCAAAATTTCAAAATAGTTTTTTCACTCCTGCTAAAGAACGTGCCTAGATATGCATAGTTCAACTGCCACAAGAGAACATATTTCTATTCACAACTGTACACACATATAACCAATTTCTTTCTTGTTGCAAATCATATTTTGTCAATAACCTTCAATAAATAACATAAAAATGTTGTCGGTAAAGTATCTGTCATACATGATCTAAAATTTATCCAGACTGACTATGCTTCATTACAAAGGTTTGCAGATAAAAATGTTGGTTATTGGGAAACTAAGTTCCAATAAGCCAAGAACAATGTGCCTTGTTAAGGGATTAACTAACAGTAAAATTACCTTCATTAATTTTCCACTGGCCACCATGTGCTTCAGTTTTGTTGACAGTAACTTTCTGAGGGTCGGCGTAGAACAGTATTGATCCTAATGAGATGAAAACTTTTCAACATTAGTTTTGATACAATGGTGCAGACAAGCACCTACAAAATTAAATTGCTAGAATTTGCTGCATTAAATAATGCTGTAAGCTTATCAGGATATTTAAAAAGATGAGTAATACATAACATATTATATATGGAAAGAGAAATTATTTGATAGTTGAGGAATAAATGAAAAAATTTACTGTCCAATTTTAAATGTAAATCCACCCATGAGCAATTAACAAGAAAGAGAAGAGGCCAAAATAGAAGAAATTAAGTATTCTTTGTAGCATTGAAGTTTACATCACCAACACCTTCATTATCATTTGTTTCTTGAGATGTTGAAATTCCATGACCATCAGTGAAGGAATTGAAGTACAAATACCTCTATATATGCAACAATTGCTGCCTTGTCAGAACCCCTTGGCTCCTTCAACTTGATAATGGACTCTAATATAAGATTATCCAACCTGTCATTATTAAAAAGCATACAGCTGCTGTCATTGAAAAGCATATTGTCACTCACAAATTACCACAAATTTAACAGAATGTTGCCATCAGAAGTAACAATAGAAGATAACTATTTACCAATTATTTGTAACTGCAATTGGAACATCTACATAGGTCACTGAATAATGATTTTTTTTCAGTGTATCTTTGCCATGTTTGGTGCAGAGTAATCATGAATTTAAATAAATAAGATTCAATAAAAAATGAAGAATCAAGATGCAAGATTCCCCATGGTACATGGAAAATAGCATAAATTTCTAGCAACTTAGTTTAGTTATCTATTCATTAAAAAAAATGGTATACTAGAGCACTGCTTTATGCAATCTCAGAACTAATTACTAGCAAGGGAGGAACAATCTACAATTATACACTGTTTCTTCAATTGCTTTTCAAAAACAAGATTAAACCAACTGAGAAGAGTAGACCATTAATTTTCTCAAGAGTAAATGGCAGATATATTTAACTGGAAGTTCTGTAGCTTTGATATTTTTTCCTTTGAATTTGGAGATGCCCCACTAGAAACTGCCAGAGGCTTGGGATCTGCAACTTCTTTGTCACGTTGAACTACAGTACTCAAGGCCATGTGGTTATTATCGATTTTGGTGGATGGTAGTAGGTTCTTTTTAAGAGCAAGCTTTGCTTTCTGCCTCGATCCCCATATCGCTGTCACATTTATGTTCCTCCATTTGTCCTGTTTCACAGTTTAAAGCACATATATAGTTATATACAGATACACCTCGGTATGCCTTAAATTTGGCAATTTTCTCAAAGCAAAGAACTGTGCATATGTTTCACAGTAGTAGTAACATGCTATGCCCATAAAAAGACTTACTTTGAGATCTACATTTGAACGCATGCGCAAAATGGAACTGAACTCTGGGTCTGTAAGTATGGTGCGCCATTTTCCAGCCCCGTGTTTGACTACCCCAGCTTTCAACGCTGCTTCTTCCTCTGCAGTCCATTTCTGCTTAGGAGCACCCATTAAAATAAGTCCAAAACCTTTTTATGACAGTATAATCTTTGCTTTTATTCTAGTGGAAAGCTTGGAAGTTGAGTGCAGCCTTCTTCTGCATGTCCGTCCTCCAAGAAAAATCTGACTTTACTTACCTACAAGCATAAGAATGAAAAATTGAAGTAAAAATAAAAATAACAAGACAATTTTAAACACATTATACTCTTCATTTTTTTTAAAGCTCAAACCCAAAATCTTGATCATCAAACGTTAACCTCAATTCCCAATTAACTTCAATCTCATCTCCTAGACATCCAACATTTGAAAAGAGAGCAACTCCAGATAGCCCAGAAACCACTATTTCATATTATTTATCTGGCCAAATATGTTGTAAGAAACATCTAGAAAAGGAGAAAAATGATTTACTGATATTGTTGCAATGCCAATACAATTAGATCAAGCCTTAATAAGCAACGAGGCACTGAAAATATACACACACAACAAAGGGTCACAACCAAATACCACCTAAATCTACATGTAATGTAAATTGAGTCGGAGAATCAACTATAACTCAGCATTAACAACAGTACGGAATCATCATTTTATCATAAGGGTTTTGGCATCGCCTCAAATAAAAAACCCAACTGCTGCTCATGTTTCGGTTTCAAATTCATTAAGCACAAACGAGTTTTACATTCATTAAACAAACGCAATGACAAGGAAAAGTAATTACTCTTCAACTCGTACAGGGCACGATTAACAAAATCCGAGTTAATAAAAGTAACAGAAAAAATAATCACCGACACATAAACAATATTCGTGCACACTAACTAACCTGGGAATATAGATAGCATAAAATTTAGGTGAATTGGGGGAAAAAGGGAAGAAAATTAAAGAAGAATCGGTGGACAAAGGTGTAACGCATCGGAGAATCGCGAGGCAAAGGTGTGAATTGGGACAAGTTGGAGTATTTACACGCAGATATATGGAATTGGTACCTGCGAGGAACCGGAGAATAACGAGAGAAAAAATGTTTTCTTGTTTATTTGTGTTAACGTTGTTTTTCCCGAGAAACATGCCATTCAGTGTTTTTTGAAATTGCTAATGGATCCCTTCATTTTCTCGAAATCGTTTCTGAGCATTTCGTATTTTCCCTTCTTTTATACTGGATCTGGATCCACCGAACCCAATAAAAGACTAACAACCGAGGCGGGTCTACTCTACATGGTAGAATTAGATAACTCAAGCTTCCTTCAACTTTTTTTTATTTTTTTATTTCTTTTTTTATTACATCATAAATTTTATTATATTTATATATTTTTCTCTCTCTTGAGTATCAAATAACATATAGAATATTCATGTAACATTTTTCATTTGATAATAAATCAATAAATTGCTGTTACAATTATTGATTAAAAATTAGAATTAAAAATAAATATCTAATTATTTATTTATTCTTTAAAACGAACTTTTCTTGCTTTAAAATAGTTAAAAATTATATCATGTCGATTTTGGACCTTCTTATTTTGTTATGTAGATTTAAAAAAAAATGAAGATGAGAAATTTTTTGGAATAAATTAATTTCTTCTCTATTCCGTAATATGTTACTACTATTATCATGTCAGGGAGAAAAAAATATCATTTTTAACAAACAAGGACTCACATGGTTGGTTATAAGCAATGTAGGGCTTACTAATTAATTTTGATAAAAAAAATATCTTTTTAACATGATATGATCATGTTACTCAACTAACACTAAAGGATCTAAATCCTGTCTTATTGACATGTTAATTGTGCATTACGTAAGCTCATCGTAATTATTAAGAGTTTGATTGTACTTTGGTTTGGAGAACGTGATGCAAATTTTTAGAAAAATTCAGTTGTTGAGAGTAAATTATTCATGATTTTAGATGTGTTCAAGGAGAGCAGTTGTTTTTTCACTACCAGAGGGAACGATTCTCACAAACATACAAACGGGCTAAATCAACCAAGCTTGAACTTGAACTTTAGCTCAAATAATGCTGTTCATTTTACTTGACTTCAACCAGATTAGCATATTAGTGTTGGTTTGTTTGAACTTGCAGAAATATATAAAAAAAAATTGATTTCTCACCCCAATAGATATAGGCTATATTTTTCAAGGCATCTCAATTAATTTTTAATTTTTTTTTATTAGTTGAAAAATTTATTTGATTATTTGATAAATAAATTTTTTAAATATTTATTTGGGTTGCGAGGATGGTGAAACTAACATATCCACCCGGGTAATAGTATATAAATTTGTCCATAAAGTAAGACTAATAATAGGAAGCCAAATATCAAGAGTCAGAGCCAAAATAATAAAGGTGATAGACCCCTACAATGTGTTGAGGTCGGTGTGTTCATACAACCATTATCCATAAGGGTTACAAATAAATGTGGATGTTCCACACTATGTGGAAGAAGTCCATCGTTTATCCATATATAAAATAAAAACACACAGAAAAAAGATTAAGGATATATATAACATTAATCATTTATTCAATAAATTTGCAGGACTAACCTATAATATAAATACGGTATCTTCTAATTTTTATATATTTTCTTCTATTTTTATCTTTAATATATTTATTTAATTTTCTTATTAACTTTTTAAATAAATCATAATTTTATTATTTTTATGTTATTTTACACTTTTTAATTATTTCAATAAGTAATTTAATAGAATATTTATAATTAAATACATTAATTTTTCAATTTTCAATTGTTAGTTCGTATTGTCGAACATAATAAGATTATGTTTGACAAGAACTTTTAGTTAGCTTCTAACTTTTTTATTAGTTACAAAATGTGTTTGATTTTTCAATAAATAAATGTTTTTTAGTAGCTTATTGAGTTTTTTTATACATTACTTGAATTAACATTTCTTAAAATGTCAGTTTCTAATTTTTATATTTTATTCTATATTTATCTTTAACATATTTATTAATTTTTCTAGTTATCATTTTTAAATAAATTATTATTTTATTAGTTCTTTGTCATTTTGTAATTTTTAATTATTTCAACGAATAGTTTTATCGAACACTTATAATTTAATAAACTAATTTTTTAACTTCTAACTATCATGTTTCCATTTTCAACTACCAATTAATTTTTTAACTAGTTTTATGATCATATACATTCTTAGGAAAAGAAGAAGATAAATGAAAAGGAAAAAAATGTGATAAATGTGATGATGAAAATAGAAGTTTTTTTTATGGCAATAGAAGATAAAGATAAAAAAGAAAATTATATAAAAATGATGTGTAAAAAATTATTGTCGACTACCATATTCACGGGCGTATATCGATGTATTACCTTGAGACTTTACAAATTTTGTTTCCTCTTTTATTTTTTATTTTTTGTTGACAGAGAAAATCTTATTAGAAAGAGCACCTGGTAAGTGCATAAGGAAGGCCCCTACCAGGACGGACAAAACACACCTGC
Organism: Glycine latifolia; assembly: GCA_013407115.1. Taxonomy (NCBI): domain Eukaryota; kingdom Viridiplantae; phylum Streptophyta; class Magnoliopsida; order Fabales; family Fabaceae; genus Glycine; species Glycine latifolia. Next base: position 37,329,447 of record CM023941.1, read on the forward strand.
GATGAAAGTTGTAATTTACTTCTACTGGAATTGCTCTCAATAAGAATTTGAGAAGGTTGAAAAGTAAAACATCGTCTTTTAGTCAACCTAAAAATGTTTTCTTTTTTCACGACTTTTTCATTTCTTAGGATTTTTCAATTTTTCATCATGTGTTAAAGAGTTCAGATTCTTTATGTTTTAAGAGGCATTTGTTTCAAAGCATATATAATTAAATTTCAATAAAGAATGGCGCCAATACATACTAAAGGTAATTAGAAAAAATCTGGCAAAATTAAAAACAACCGAGTTGATGTTCATAGGTTTATGAAAGCGCGAGATTATCCAAGAAAAAAAAATGAAAGGGAGAAAGAGAAAAGTCCAACACCCAATCCAGATCCACATCAATTTATTTTATAAATACAAGATACAAATTTCGTATTCATACTCTTAGGCGCTTTTGTTCTAGGAATATTATGAAAAACACGTTTAGTTAACATTTAAAAAATTTGAAAACATTTTTCAAAAGGTACTTTGTTCGAGAGAGAAAACGAATGATGTTAAAAGAATATGGCAAAAAGAAATGAAAGTTTTATTTCAAGGTAAAACAAAAATATCATTCTCTTGAGATAAAAAAAAAAAAATTCGAGAATCAAAATCAAAGTGTCATGAGTTGTTTTCAAATTATCCTACAAATTGGAAAGCACGTTTATGTGAATCGCATTCTTTATCTAATCAACCCCACTTGTAGTTTTATAGTTTTTAATAAACTTGTAATTTTATAGTTTTTAATAGATTTTAACCAGTATTAGAAAGTACATTGCTTAATTATTTGAATTGGGGTAAAATCAGAGAGGGCATAACCCATAAAATGAGGAAATTAAATACTAAAAATATATTAACAGTAGAAAGTTAGAAACTTAATGCTTACACATGGAAGACCTGCCAGAGATCGTAATAATTCTAGAGGCCATACTATTACGAGGTAATTATCTATAGAAGTGCCTAATATATTGCTTCCAATCACCCTCCACTCCTGGTAGGTGGAAACAACATAAAATAGTACTAACTTGAAGCAGATTTTACACCAACAGTAATTCCACTAATATTTGGCAGAAGCTTCTTCATATAATACTTAGAATTGCGGGAAAGATTGATCATTCTCCTTTTCTTTTCAGGGAGATAATCAATTGAACATTCCGAAAATCCACGCCTTACAAACCTGTCAAAAAGTTGGGAGTTCTTTTTGTTTAGAAATGCAGCCATGAACATAATAGAGCACTAAAATGTAGGCCATAATTTGTATACATCACAATTCGCAACTAATTCTTTCAGGAATTCCATGCATATTAACGTACCAGCTAACAATTCCACTATACTTGAATGTCCATTTTTGTCAACAAAGAGAGTTTTTTAGAAATGGAAGAAGAAAGATGCAAAGACATGCTAAACATTAAATTGCCAAAACCATAATTTGTGTCCAAGAATGAGTGAGTAAGCGGTAACTAATAGTGAAAAATGGCATTGATTGTGGACAAGGCTTGCATGACATGCATTAGGGAAGTTACTTACCAATCTGCTGTACGTGTTGTAAGAAGGAAAAGCATATTCAATCCAAGAGATGATGCTTTCTTCTCCATATAATCTGCATATATTATATAATAATTGAATAAATATTGTGAAAACATGTGGCAAGCAGGATTACAGAGTAACAGCATTCAATGATTAAAATCATACAGCTACAGAGCTGCTCAATAACATCAAAAGCTGAAGGCTACACCACATCAACTTGACACGTAAAGACATGTTTAAACTTTCTAACACTTTAAATTTAAAAAAAATGTTTATGTTAAGAGTTCATCAGATATAGTTATTACTACAAATAATACATTTATTCTGATATATTTAGGCCAAACTGTTAATATAAAATAATAATGATTGAAGTCTTGATCATAATTTAGGCATACGTAATATGGACTTTACATTTCTACTAACTCAAGGTTTAAAGTTGTTTTAACGTCGAATGAGTCTGCATAAACATCGAAAGTATCCATGACATTCCACAAATTATTAGTCACTCACTACCCATCAGGCACAAGAATCATGAACCACAAAAGTAATAGCATACCAAGCAATTTGTCACCCTGTCCTTGGCCACGGCAATCAGGAGATACTGCAATACAAGCAACCTCCCCGCACTTCTCCTCAAAGTGAGGAAAAAGGGCAGCACAAGCAATTATGTGACCTTCTCTTTCCACAACAATGAATGAATCCAATGTTTTTAACAGCTATAAACAGAGAATGGTTAAAATATTATAGATATATTGATAAATTACCACGGTCATGTAAGCCAAAGTATCTACAACAAATGAAAAGATATAGCTAAGCAAACCTCTTCATCAGTCCGCTTAACCAATATGCCAGATGCCTCCAAAGGCTGAATAAGTTGTTTTATTCCAGAAATATCTTTTACCTCTGCTGTCCGAGTGCCTTCATAAAGGTCACTGCAAAAATTTGATCGACAGTTAAGAAAATTAAATAAACGGAAAGGTGGCGAAAACTTTATTGAGTATAATACCATCATGAACAATATGCTGCAGATAGTATATTGCTAGGTGTGTAGGAAGCCTATGAATATCATAGATTTTAGTATTAATTGAATTTTATAGTGGTATAATATGTCTACTTAGAAATATATCAAGTTGCAACTAGTTATAAGATGTGTTTAACACTAAGTTATTTCAACTAATCCTTCCATCATTTTGTAACCAATGGTTTCATAAAAGGGAAAAAGGGAGAATGCTCAGAGATGGAATTCAGATCCAACCCATATATTTTCAGCCTTCTGCAATCAGAATCTCAACAAACAGCCATGTATTAATCAGCTATGAGCTAGCCATGAGGAGTTACAAATAAATCTGAATCTCACATATGTGACCTGTATGGTGCCACCAGCAGGAAATCCACTAGGATGCCCACTAATCTATACTTAAATAGTTGGACAGTGTCATGGCACCAAACCTTACCACCTATTTCTCTTACCAAATAGTTACCAACCCTTGCACAAAATTCACAATCATAAAAAAACTTAATCCAGAGGGTTCTGCAAATGTTTCTTACCTAGCCACCATCGTTCCCATCCCATCTCTTTTAAACAATTCCAACAACAAAACTCCACTAATAGTTCCATCCAGCAAGTGAACTCTTTGAACGCCACCCTGACAAATGGCAATTGGCATTATTAGCAACATACTCAAACATGCATCAACTGAAATTTTCAAGCATATTCACTATTTCAAGTTTTTAACCAGCAACTTCTCAAAGAATTTTGAATGTCACTCCAGACCAACCACTTTACAGTAGCAATATTTTAAGAGAGTCGAAGCTCTAAGATCCTTCCCTATATATTATAGTAGCAAAAACAAATGTGCACCGTATGTATACTCCTGGTCTGGGACATGATTTGAAAAACGCTTTTGTTCTCTCAGTTGCACAACTAAAACACTTGTCATGAAAAATATAGGTAAACCATGGACTCACCCTGCAAACAAAAGCAGCTGCAGCCAATTCTGACAGGTAACCATTCATTCGACTTAGCCGCTCTTGACCTCCAATAGCAAAACCTTGCTCACCACCATTTCCACTCTCAAAACCAACACCATTATGGAAGGTTGCATTATGCCATTCTGTAAAACGTCCAATAGGTGGTGATTTGACTGCTCCATTAAAATTGTTATACTCAAGAGAGTTGAAACCTTCTTCGTCAACAGCTTTCACATAGTTAGCAGCTGCTTCACTTTGCTCAGCCCGTTTACGAATTAGCATGTCTGCTTCTTGAAGAGGCAAGAAACGAATTAAGCGTCCACTCTCATCAAGTATTGGACCATCTATAAGGCATATTAATTTGTCTGCCCCTATAGCCAAGGCACAAGCTGTGGCAACTTCATAGGTGCTGGAGAAAAATAAAAATAAAAGTCATGAATATGCAGGATTCTCTCATGCGTCTGTTTATGCAAGCAAGAGAAGCAGGTGATGCACATATGGTTTATGCTGTGAGCTGTCCATTTGCTTATTACTATTATTTTTTCTATTGGAAGATTAGATCATATTCTAGGTAGTACACAGTAAAATACAGTAGGGAGAGGAGCGGGGAACCCATTGGTAACACTAGTGGTATTCTGATTCACAAACTCCACTGAAAAGTCTGTACCACTAATTTCTCTGTATTTGCTCCTCCACATTTCACATCATAAAACCTTCTATTAAACTCCTTTTATACTATCCCTAATCAACCAATTTACTTTTGTGCTTTTACTTCTATCAAAATGCTGATGAGGCTGCTTTTACAAATCTAATTCTTAAAAAATAACCTAGAAAAAGTACATATTTTCAGGTGGAATTCGGATACTTAATATGGGACTGATTCACTGAATAATCATCAAGACAACAGCATGTATGTCAGCATGCAATCAGTTAAACTAAGTTGTAGAGAGCAATCATCAGAATAAAGCTACAAAGCATACTTGCAATTTAATACTTCTCCAGAGCTGGAGTAGCCCAAGTTGGTTAATATAACTACACAACCACCATCAAGTCTCTCACGCATGCGAGATACGTCTACTTTTTTAACTTCCCCAGTTGACCCAAAATCAATTCCATTGACCACCCCTCTTCTCTGCCAAACATAAAAATAACAAGATGCTCTAACATGGTGATAAAAACGTAAAGGGAGGGACAATTCACAAGACCTATTCACTGTATAGCAATGAACGATCACGAAATTCAAACCTTGGCTGCAAGAAAGTTACCACTGGCAACACTGACACCAACTTCGTGCCATCGACTATTGTCACCATGTCGACGAATATTGCATATAGAAGGTCCAGGAGAAAGTTTCGCTTCTATCATCAATCTTATGCCTCCAGCTGCTTCCATCGCAGCTTCCAGAGATTCATCATCAGTTATCCTATATCTACCAACATACTTAGGCTGGCACCCTACAAACACAATAACAAGATCAGACTTTACAAGGTAAAAATCAATACTCATTGTGCATCACTGCATGTTGGATTAAAGTTTGCAAAATAAGTTTGAATGAACTTCATTTTGCATACTGAATTTGCAGAAACAACCTTTCCTTTACTTTTATTTCAAACTCAGTTCAATATCAGACCCAGCTGAAAACCGAACAAAAAACTTTTTGAATGAAAACCATAGTCTTCACTGGTGGAAGAAAATTAAGTAAGCAAACATTGCGACGAACCTCTCTCATTCAGAAGCTTGTCTATCTGCACATGTGTCCCCGGAACAAGAACAAAGCGGATACCTAGGTGATTAAGGAAAGCTATATCCTGCAGTCCTCAGAATTAGAAAACACGTTATAATGCATAGAATTGCATAAACATAGCTATGTAATGTACTATCAAAGATAATAATCGGAAGCAATCATGCAATTGTGAAGTTAAAATATGAAAGACGTGCGTGCCTTGAGAATGGGATCCAAGAAAGGACCAGAAACAATTTCAGCGGAAATAATGATAACAAAGGTGCTACCACGATAGGCCCACAAGTAAGGCCAGGCCTCGCGAAACGAACGCACGAATTGCTTATCCTCCATCGACCCATGATAGCTCTCTCCATCTTCGCTCAACGCATTAAGCTTCTTTCGGTTACCCAAATGGACCGCCACGGGCCGAGCTTCTGGACCCCAACCAGACTTAAGTTGCAGGTTCGGTTTTTTTGGGTGGAAACAGAAACGGTGTAGTTTGTTGAAATCAGAGAAGGTGGAAGTGTTTGGAAGGGATAGACACAAGGAACGTGCCATTGAAGATCCCACACAGTGCGGGGTTGGTGGCAGAAACCACACACAAACTTTAGCCGCCACGCCGAGAAATTTATTTGCCTAGTTCATGGCTGTATGGGGAATTTTTTTGTTTATTCCTATGTTTTACGACTATGAAATTCAAACCATGATAGCATTCCATTATTTTATTTTTATACTATGTTCTACAACTGAAAATATAAATATAAACAAGTAAGGTCGAAAATCACGTGTGCGACTTCAAAAGAATAAATCAAGAGTGAGTATATGTATCACCTAATAAATACAGTAGTTTTTTTTTTCCTTTAATTGATATTTTCATTTAATAAACACATTAAAACGTAAGGATAAAGTTTAAAAAATACCTTAATTTTCTACATAAAACTAAACCGGTGGAATATCCTTTCTCCACATTTATGCTATCCTGTCCTACGTATTTTAATTCGATGTTGATCAATCATTCTGATTAAATTCTGCATATGCATCCTTGTAAAAACTTCGTAAATTATTGAAAAAGAAAGTATTAAAAAACTTCGTAAATAATTAAAAAAATGAAGTTTTTATTATATTATATTTCTTCTTATTTTTTGTTTAAACAACAGTGAATGTTGGAAAATATCTTTTAAAAATATTAAACATAAATCTTTATGATTAAAATTTAATTGACCGGTATATGTTTTAAGTTTTAGCAACTAATTTACGTGGATTCAGTTTTAACAGTAGAATCTTTTGGATAGGAAAATTTCTATTAAATTAATAAATACAGAAATTAATTGTGTAAAAAAGGTTTTTTTTACGTTAATTTTTTTTTTATATTTTCTCATTTTGACAAGATATCAGAGTGACGTCATTTCTGACAGCAATAATAGAGAGAAAAAAGGAAAGGTCACTGACCAGTGTCCAGTATCAGGATCGTCTACAATTTCTTTAGAAACTGTACAGCGTACAATTGTAAATCTAACCGTAAAAATTGATTTTAAACATAATAATAAAATAAACTGCATGGATAAGATTCGTGCAGTTCCAATAAAAACTCAGACGATCAAAATGCCACTGACCACCATGGATTAAGTTCACCTGCAGTTTAGAGACCTGTTCGGTGGTGCAGTTTCATCAAACGGGTGCAATGTAGTTTTAAATATATTCTTTATATGAAAAGTATATTTTTTTATGGTCTAGATTTTGTGCAACTGTAGAGAACCCTGATCCGACGATTATTCGTTATTCTTTCACCTTTATATTCATCAAGATTCTTATTTACACCTTTTTATTTTATTTTTGCTACAAGTCTTGGAAAAGACACGTAACTTGAACATGTGAAACCAAGAGTGACACGTGTTCCTACATAAAAAAGAATAGTTACTCATGTTTATCATCTCTGCGGCAAAAATCTCTGGAGAATAAAGACAAGGCTAGTTTAATTTTTTTAGTTTAAGTAATTGTTTTTTCCTTTAGCAGCAACAGCAATATCTTATTTTAGTTTTTTAAAAAAAATTCCTTTATAAAGCAATGAAGCGAATAATTTCAAAATTGAAACTAGTTATTTGTTTTTATATTTCAAGTCAAACAGGTCTCATTGCTTCTTTTTTGGTCGGACATGAGCATGAATTTGAGAAGGAACAAATTCTGCCACCCAGCATGAATTTGAGAAGGGAAATAAAGGTGTAGTAAAGTTAATCTTAAATTAAGTGAACTGATTAGGACAGTTAAAAGTTGTTAATATTTAATTACGTGAATTGGAATGAAATCTGTTAGTTTTGAGACTGATCTGCCATTGTGCATGTAAAAAAGAAGAAGAAGAAAAAAAGCTTGGAGAGAGAGAGAGAGGTGGTAAGTGGTAACCTTGAGAATGGGATTGAAGTAAGGACTAGCAAGAAGTTCAGCGGATAGGAGCAGAACGAATAGTCTGCCCCTGTGCACCGAAACGTAAGGTTGGGATTCCCTGAGAGCCTTAACGAACTCATGGTCTTCCTCCGTCGTCACACCAAAGTCTCTCATCACCGAAAACGCAGCCGTTTTGCTCTTTCGTGACCTGAAAGTGAAAGTACAGCAACGACTGAGCCTTCCAATTCCTCCTCTTGAAACAAATTGATTGAAGGAGTAATTAGAAGTGGGGCCATGGGAAAGCCAAGTTTGTCCCTGGCTTCGCGGACATATCACTGCCTTTGAACTACTACCAGCCATCTGTTTCCTCAACAAGTTAGATACAGAGGAGAGGGAGACCATGCACATTTTCACTCTTTGAGACTAAATAAGCCCAGGATTTTATAAATTAATTAACCATGGAAGGAAATGAAATGACTAATATTAATCCTGTAATCAGAATAAGTATTTGTTTTATATAACTCATTTTTATTTGATGTTTTTTAATATATAAATTATATTACTTACATTTTTTTAGCCTCATCCTCTCCCTCTTTCTATCTAATTAATTAATGATTGTTAATAATCTTCTTCCATCCAGAAAGATAATAAATTTATCTTGTAAGTAATTTATAATATTTATTGTAAAGTAATTAATGATATTTTATTAAAAATAACTAATATAAGAAATAATGTCTTCCTAAAATAATTAATATAAAATAAACGTCCCATAAAAATGAGAAACAACGTAATAATAGTTATAAAAAGGAAAAACAAATGTAAGAAAAAAAGTCTTTTTGTTGATATTTATATTTAAATTCTCACTTAGTATTTTATGCGTATGAAGTTGTAGTTTAGCGAAACATGTCTACATCACACACACTGCGTGTTTAATTTGGGGAAAACAGTAACGTGGAAAAGTCTCCCATAGGATCCGATCGTCTACAGTTTCTTTTGAGCACAGTTGCATTTGTAATCCTAAGCATAAATATTATAAATTTTAATTTTAAATATTGGCTCCGTTTAGTCTATTACAGTATATAATACTAGTAGAATATCAGTGGCTAAAAGTTAGATGATTAAATAAAATATATGAATTATTATAATTTTTTGATATTATTTTTTATTCTTATAAATAAATAAAAATTGAATGAATAAAACTCCTGCAGTTCCTCTAAAAACTGCAGAGGATCAAATCCGTCTCCCGTGTATCTTCCGTGTCAGGGACCATCAATCATTCAATAATCCTTTAACATATTGTGTGTATGAGAATAACAATAGGTAGCCGTTCTTTAAACAAATTAAAGCATCCATGACATGAATCGAAGTTACCGGTTACTGGATAAACTCGTAAAACTAATATTCACGACTCACGAGTATAATTATAAAATTAAATTATTTTTTGTTTTTATTTTTCATTTTAATCACTATATGAAAATGGTGGTAACAAATCTGTTTTTCAAAGCTATAATAATATAGTTTTAGATTTAGTTCATATATTTGACATTATTTATTGTTTTTATTTTTATGTGAAAATGCTTTATACTTCATTTTAGTGATTATAATTTTTTCCACTGATAAAAAAATAGTGTATAGAAAAAAAATATTAATAAAGATCAATTTCATAAATGGATCTTTACTTTAAGTGATTAGTCTTTCGCTTTGTTCAAAAATTAAAATGCAAGTTTTTGTTTAATTACTATTTTAATCACTCAATTAAGGAGATCATGTTTTTTAGTCTTTTAAATTTAAATTTGTTTTTTTATGTTTCAATTTTAAAAATTATTTTTTTAATCTCTATCACAAGTGTTCATCAAACATAAAATTGAACTTTAAAATCATTACAAGTTGTATTATTTTTCATTTGACGTACACTCATTAGATGAACTAAATAGAATAATTTTTGAAAATTTAAAGACTAAAAAATATTTGAATTTAGAGTACTAAAAAATAGGACGCACCATGCTCAGTAGGCTGGTATGTGTTTTCTTTTGTGCACCAGCATCACAATACTGGATATCTGATACTGACTTTTCGGTTTTTAACAATAGGTGCCCGAGTTAGTAAATTATATTATATATAATGTCATCGATTTTATTATTTTGAACCTTCAACTAATTTCTATATTTCAATTTAATAATTTTTGTTAACTAAATTCTACTATTCATCATACACATCTTTATTTTTATTAATTTTTTATAATTTTTGTAACAGTTTTATACAAAATATAATTACGGAAGATTCCCTTAAGGTGTAAAAAGATAATAGGGTGTGCACTTACAAATTTGCCACTACTTTTTATTTATAATTTTAATTCTAATAAGCTCAAAGTAAATATAAAAGCTATTGTAGTTATTTATAAGAATCAAACAAAAATATCGAGTTATATTATATGTATATAACATTTTCATAATATTATTTTATAATATTTTTCAGTTACCTTATTTGTCTTATCTCATACTATTTTTTATAAAATATAATACAAAAATTGAGTAGTGCCAAACATTTCTCAAATATATTTAAAAGAATTAACATTTTTCAAATATATATCCTAAAGTTACGAGGGCACTTATGAGATAGCGTAGTGTCATACTGTCACGCCTCATGACATGACCTCAAGCGTTGGGGCAGATGTGAAAGAACACAATGAGAATAGTAGGGTAGGTGTTTGAATTACTTGGGTGAAAATTATTATTTTCCCTTTTTAAAAGTTTCCTTTAAAAACAACAAAATTAAATGATTATTTTAAAATAAGATGATGTGATTTAAATGTTAATGCAGTTACAAATATAACCAAAGTCATTACATCACTTGGATAATACTATAAAAATAACAGACATGATAATATAAAATATGTAAAATACTCATAAAATGTATAAAAATGCTCTTTTAAAGAAAAATATTAAAGGTCCTTGTTTTAATAACACACTGATTAATTCACGTGAGTTTGGATTGATATAAAATTGTCTGGCTGTTAATTTAACTATGAAATTTACCTACAATCAATTAAGTATTTTATTTATAATTACGACGTCGTCCGATTTTAACACAACCTACCATTGAACAATTAGATGTCACTGGCTTTCCTAAGATTTCAAATAACAAAATAACTAACAGCCAAAAAATTAGTACACCCCCTAGTGCCACGAAGAGATGACATTGCTCTCCATCGTTGATCCAAAAACATGACGGAAACAATTATCCTCTCTAGCCTAAATTCTATTTTGTTTACGTCTTTTCCTTGGAGGTAATTGTTTTTTAGGTTAAAAATGAACACTTAAGAAATGATGTTAAAAAGCAAAGAATGCAAGTGTACCAAAAAAAACAGTAAATTACCAAAACAACGCTAGATATACTGAGCCACAGAACCAAAGTTTAACAAAAAATAATAATAATTAAGATTTCAACATCTTATCGATTTAATAATTAAGACTACATCATGGACGGGTTAAACCACCGCTTGTCAGCGTTGGATGCTCGGATACAAATTAAAACATTTCCCCGATCCTTCCCAGTTGTCAAGAACTGAGAACCACCGGCGCAGGGAATGAATATCTACAGTACACCCTAGAAAACATTACTTATCACAAACAAATTTACACTAATTAAATTTCTCTAATCTACATTGCGCGTCTGTTTGAACCTTCTGTAGACCAACTGGCAAGAAACCCTGTGGATTTTCTCACCTACTTCGATCAAGCTGTCATGATTGTGAAGAACGTTAAGGGGTGCTTCAAGACCACAACATCCACCCACGCAGCCGATCAGTTCTAGAGTTGGGGGTTACACTTATCCTATCAGCATTGGTGGACAGCCATTTACCAAAATCAGGGGATGTAACAAGCTCTTCCAAGGCTTTTTCAGTGGACTTCTTTGTGAACGCATCCCATTCTGCAGCTGAATATTTTTTTCTCTCTGGTGTGTTGTGTATGATGGACGGGTATAATGCCTCCTGTGATTTTGGTGGTGTCCTAGTGAAACCTGATAATTACCAGTTTAGCATGCTAAGCACAACTTATCTCGATGCTTTCCTTTTCTACACTCATCAATCAGTAGAAAAGATGTTGACACTTCCACAGTAAAAGGATACGAGAGAGGGAGCAAACCTGTTGCAGGAGATTTGCAAGGAGACAAGGTAGGGCCTCTCAGTTGTGGCTGAATAAGTGGGGAGTCCTCTTTACTTTGCATCTTGTACATAAGTTCATCATGAGAATCATCAAAAGGATATGAATCAGGAACCTGGGATCTCCTCCTGTTTTTCTTGGGTGATTTAAACAATCGCCTGCAAAAATCTTCCTCAATAAATACAAACTAAAAATCAAAGGACATTATTATTGGACTATAGTTATAAGAGGAAACTCTCACGATCAAAAAGTGCCATAATAGCTTATGGATAAAAAAAAAGCCAGTAAACCCCCAAAACAATCTACAAACGTAGTTTCTATTAGCAGAATTTTCAACACTATTGAATATTAAAAAAATAACACAATTTTAGAAACGGAAAATTGCACTTGGTACCCCTCAAATATTTTGAAATGTCCCATACATCCCCCTTTAGTTATTGACCTCCCTCACAGTAGATGTTATGCATCTGTTAAATTAAAAACTGAGAATCTGGCAGTCTAAAAAGTAAAGCCCTAAACCTGTTTGTCACAGCACATATGCCTCAAGTGAGGCCATCTCGTTCTTCTTCATTATTTTCTAAGCATTTCCTCATTATCCTATGTTTCTCTTCTATCACAGTAAACGTTACCCTCTTTCTTCTCTCTTTTGTCTTCTGTCACAGACTCACAGTATATTGTCTGCCTTATTTCTACTCTATTAGACCTTTCTCATTCTAAAAATTTATAATACAAACATATTTCAGCTACAGGGGTCACAAATGGAGTATGAAGGTTTTATGCTTTGACAAAATATAAAACTTTCCCAAATTGGCAACTGAGAGATATTGTTTAGGTGCATTTAGAAGAATTTTACACCTTATTAAAGCTTATGACATAAGTATTTATGTAAATGTTTGGGAGAGCTTATGATAAGACCACAAGTTGTTTATAACTTACTTCAATAAACCCATTAGGATAACGTATGAAAATAACTCACAACTTACATCAAAATAGCTTAACCTTCTTCATTTATAAAAACAACTTATACACAAGTGTTTACACCATAAACACTTATTTGAATATTCAATAAGTGCTTAGTTAAGTTACCCAAAACGCACCCATAATGGTTGAATTGCCATTGACCAATTTGATATTGGGCTAGTTTGTTTAAGCTTTTTTTTTAAAAAAATAAGTGCTTTTTTATATAAAATAAATAATTTTATGCTTTTTTTAAGTAGCAAATCCTATTTGCTTCATAAAAAAGCAGTTATATAAAATACGCTTACCCTAAAGTTGCTTTTTTTAAGTTTAAACAAACTCACCATTACTTTACCACTAACAATTGAAATCTTTATTGTTGAAAACTAATAAGGTCCAAAATTCAAGGAAGTGGACCAACCTGCGTAAATGACGAAGGAATCTCAACCTATGCATTTTCTTCAATAAGGAGACAAGTGATCCACATAATAACGCCAACGTTCCCAACAGAGGATCCATAGAACTCTGGAAACATCTTATTAAATTTACAATCATGCGCCTATCTTAAGCATCAACAACATAACAGAAACAAGGTGGAAATAAATAAAATTAATAAATAAAAAAAACCTGAAGAATCATAATGGCAGCCAAAATCCTTATAGCCCATGCAACAAATTGAGCAGTGCTTATGTCCACTGATCCATCTTCAGTCAAGACAAGCTTGTGGACCACCCAGAACCCCAACCAGGCTCCAGCTATTGCAACAAAAGTCAGCAGAAATATTGCCAACTGCAGTTGACATTGCAAAAGTTAAGCATTCTAACATTTGTACACAGGACAAATATAACTACATAAGATAGATAAGAAAAGGCAAAAATAATGACTAATAAGTAATGAATACAGTAGTAACCAGAAAAGCAATTACAATTTAATGGATAATTGCAAAAAAGAAAAATATTATGTACAATGGGATCAACTCTAAAGTTGAAGCTGTTAGATAGCTGAATATCCCAAATTAAGTCAATTTTAACTATCTAATTTTTTTATTCAAGACAGATCCAACTTATATTGCAGACAATAATATATTTATTCCCCTCATAATCATTGTATCCACTATCCAAAGTGTCTTGAGACTCATGACAGGAATTGTGACAAAGGGTATCTAACATTTAGAAATGCAGTTTCCAGAGTAGTTACCACCGACTTCTTTTAAGTAAAGATTGGAAAACCCTAACTAGTATGCAAATAAAAAGCCAATATTGTAGAATGGCTTGGTGCATCGGGTACTGTGTGCACTCACAGACCAAACCCAAAGGAGCAATCGATGGTTCTCCCTTGGCAGAGGCAATTTTATTAAAGTAACTTGGGTTATATACTTGGTATTTAAGTTCAAGTGTTTGATATTTTTTGCTTTCCGTAGTATTTGAAGATTAACTAGCTAGTTTTCCCATGCATTGCATGGGATGATGGGATTTGAAGATTAGCTATCAAACTTGAAAATTAAAATTTGGAAGCAAAATTTTTGATGGAGGTCAGTGTATATAGTCCAGTGCCCTAATAGTAGGTTGAATCATTTTCTCATTTAATTTGCAACAACTTAAAAAAAAATGAAACCCAAAACTAAAACTGGGTTTATTTTTCAAATTTTCAAAACTTAAAACTGAAATCCATCCAAAGCGGAACTAAGTTTCATTTTTCAACAACTTTATGTTTTGGGATGAACTAACAAAAATGCAGAAACAGAAAACCCTGCATGGTTTCTTTTTGTGGACCTTTTTTGAGCCATGCATTATCTGATAGCTAATCAGTCAAATTTACAACAAAATAAATAAGCCCAACCAAACCAACAATTATTCAGAATACATGTGAATAAGTGAAATTATTTTTTAATCAGCAGCCTGATGTCTAAGCAAATTAGTTGAAAACATATAGGTGACTTACATACAGGATTATACATGTCTTCATCAATTCCTAACTCTGTGAGTACAGAACGAACTACACCAGGAATGTAACGGAGGAGAAAAGTCCCAAAACCAACCTGATTTAAAATATGGTTGAAATTATGAATTATATGATCCACATTATTAGCATAAAAGTGTAAAGAGGTGCATTGAGGTGGCACTTACAGCAGTTGAATATAAAAATATAGCAAGAGAACTCTTGCGACCAGTTGGAAGAAGTTTCATTCCCTGTCAATCATAAGAGGCAAATACCATGTTAATGTCAACAAGAAATTTTCCACAGATATCTAATACAAAAATTACTTTCAAATTCAGACATCAAATTATTAATTAGAGAGAGAACTGGAGTTTACACCTCAACATCCAGCAACCATATTATACTTTTGAATTTAGATAGGTACAAACCTGATTTGTTGTTCTACTCTTTTCTTTTACTTGATACTCAACAAAATATTTCTCCCAATCTGCCTTCATTAAGGGGGCATTTAATAGGGGCGGGGGCATTTAATAGGGAGTGAATGTTTAGTTTCCCAGGAATATTAAGTTGCGAATGTTAGTTTCCTAAGCAATTAAAAAACACTCCCAGGTGCTTTTTTACCCTTGGTTCCCACAAAATTGTTCCTCTTAGAATTTGGGTTAGAGCTTAACTCAACCCCAAAAAGCTACCTCAAGAGGTAAGGATTGTCCCCACTTATTACACTATTTTGGCCATATCACTAGTCAATATATGATCTCCAATGCACTCAAACAAAGAGGATTGGACGTCTCAAATGTGAAGTTTGCATGAATTAGACATCTAAGGGTGGTGCTATAATAGCCCAATAACAGGTGACTTGCTAAACCCAACAACAGACACTAGGTTAGAATCTAAAACCTTTGTGCCTAACTCATCCCTACAAAACCAGTTTAAGAGGTGAAGGTTGTCCTCCACTTGTATACACTATTCTAGCCATATCACTACTTAATGTGTAATCTCCAACAGGTACATGGGGGAGATAGGAATCCAACTTTCTAGAATAAGGAGAAAATACCACTGAGACCATTCACGATGAACGAACAGAAACATAAATCTGCATTAGATCTACAAACAATGCATAAGAATGGTTTTCTCGAGAGGAAGAATTGAAATTGAAGGTATGCAAAACATATAAGATTGGATGTAAAACATTCCAAATTTGAAAATTAAGGAACAGAAATATGTTACCTGATAAAGAATAATCAATATGACAAGAATTATCCCAATTGCCATTGCGCTGCTATAATAAAATGCTAAAGATTGGCTTATAAAGGACGCCAAGCTCAACAGAATAATACCCAATGTCAATAATACGATACGATAGACAAAAAATTCTGCAATGGAGGAGGAAAATCATTATTAGTGCTTGATGTCACTGTTCTTATAAAGGGATTGATAGTGCTACAAGAAACTGTAACTCATAAATGAAAAATACAAAATACATGTTTGGATTAGAATGTCTTGATTTTTTTTGTGTGCAGCTTCCTAAAAGAGATTTTGAAACAAACAAAAATAAGCTAAAACAAACATGCACATAAGAGCACTTACCTTCTTCAACAGAAACCTCTAAATTTTCCAGTGTGGAACCAGCAGTCCTTATGTCTAAGATCTTGTGGTCAAAAGGAGACATCGATCGAGCCCAAGAACCTTTGGAAACTTTCTCCCACTGCCCATGTGGGCACATCCCAGCTACAAGAGACACATTCCTGAACAGAACTTGTAGAAATGTATTAAACCAATTACAGTGATTATTTTTTAAATTATAGTTGGATACAAGACCATCAGTTATAAAGCAAAAGTGATAGTCCTTGCATAACCAAATGTATAAAGCAGTGTTCCTCCTTAGAACAAATGATGGATCATCATGTTCACTCTAATACAATTACTAGAATCAATCCCACCAATGAAATAAATATTCATTAATTAAATACACAATAAGATGCAAGGTGGTAGGAAGACTCATAGACTATGGCACACACATGTATAATAGATGATGCATGCACTAGTGCAAATACTCACCTATGGAAACAAACCTCTATGTTTGGCAGGCGAACATTTGAGTTTGTAGGCAGTGGCAACACGTTCACTTTAAAGGAATGTGCAAATTTCCCCCAGTTTCTAAACCTTGATAGTCCATGTATATGAACTCTTTCGACAACCACAGTAGCACCAGGCTTAGAACCAGGAGAATTTCCCACGGGCAAGCCACGGGATAGCTGCAGTGTGGCATTTTGAGTAAGACCTGAAAAAGAAATAAGAAGAGCGATAAGTGAAATTTCAACATGCCTAATTATGACACCAGATGACGTTATACATAACAACAATGCAAAATTCCAAACCACAATCTCATACTATCAACCAGTGCCCTTACTTGAACAAACAATTTGCATAGAATATTGATATTGATTTTTATGTTGAAAGAATAAAAGAAATTTCATTCCATCCAGTATAACTTTGTGCGAATCATTAAAAATGTGGGAGGACTAACCTTAAGATGAAATGTTATAGCCAGATAATCACAAGTTCACAAAATATAATTTTCTCCATGGTTAACCTTATGTTACATAACTTACGAACTCTTGTGATTATCTGGCCATAATGTTCCACTTCATCTTAGGGTTAGTCCTCCCACATTTTTTATATTTTATAGCATTATAGGAAAGGGAAACATAGAATGATAATTATTGGCTTGTAGACGAAGTTTAAATATCTTAAAGGAATTTAGGGTATCTTTCTTCCCACGATTTCGTTTCCCATCAGTTATGGATATATTATCCTTTACTATCCTGTCTCTATGCTTCGACAGACAAACAATGTCGAAAGAGAAACAAGTAAATGTGTAACCAAACCCTCTAGGGAGAAAAAGCGCAACCAAACCCTATATTTGAATCCAAAAAAAAAAAATTGAGGAGAAAGGAGAAGAAGGCATACATAAGGAGCGTTCATCAGCGAATACGAGAACTGCATAAGCCCATAGACAGAGCAGGCGAAGAATCCAAGCAGATTGCCGAGTGTGAGTGCCCGCAATCGCCATGTCAGGGTTTTTTGCAACTCAAAAGTAAAGACACGAACAAAAGGCGCGCGTTCAAAATCCGCCAAAAAATGAGGGTAATTCTGCAATTTTATTTTGTTAATCAAACACGGGCCCGGACCCAAATCGACGACGAGTGCAAGGAGATTACTATTCTCACTTCATAAAATGTTATTTCCACCCTTACTTTTTGAAAAAAAAATAATGTTATCAAAACCCAGACCGGTCACTAAATCGGTGAAGGTACTTGTTCAATGGTTCAACAGGGGGTTGAACCGGATTGAACCTGTTTCAATAAAATGATTATTTTAAAAAAAAATCATTTAATATATTAAGTAATATTAAACAAAAAAATCATGATATACATAAATTTGTAATAGTCAAAATTAAACTTCACCTAAAAGCGTCATAACTCATAATATATAACAAAAGTAAAGTTATATATCAAAACAAATCTAATGCATCATAATAATTAAGTTTAACAATAACAAATAAAATCTATCAGCAAAAAGAAACTCATGATTTTTGTCAAACTGCTATAACCAATCTAACCATCAATTTTTAGTGATTTTACCTGTTCATGACCAATTTAATTACACACTAGTTTTGAGACTTAAATCAACCAAATATGTCACTAGTTACTGATGAAACCAGTTGAATCTACTGGTCCGATATGATTCTAACAACCATGAAAAGACAACTTACCCTTCCTTCAGTTTCCCTACACCCCTCCCACTCTTCTCTTCCCCCTCTCACGCACACCCCTCTCTCTCTTTTCTTCCCCCTCACGCACACCACACCCCCTTTCATATCTTCTTTCATTTTTTAGCTAAATTGTACCTTGTTTTCTGCATTTTCGAGCCCCTTACTTCTTTGATTTCCCGCAGTTGACGATATTTACAGGGGTTTTATTTTTTTAATTCAACAAAAACATGATTTTATTGTGATTTTTTCACAATTAAATTGTATTTCTACTATTGATTTATTGGTAAATCTGACAAAAATACATTTTTAGTGTACCATAACATAGATATACAACAAAATGCATTTTCATGAAATAAAGAGCCTATTTAGTTTACATTAGTCATGTTATCCAAAAATCACATTAAATGTTAAATAATACGAGTTAAACTGAATGAACATATTTAAGAAATAATGTTCTCTTGTTTAGGAATGACTTATTTACTAAAACTCTAATTTATAGTAAAAAAATTATTTATGGTGGTCAAGGTAATTACTCACTTAATGGGTATGAATTCGGATACGGAAAATTATCCATAAAATGTAACAAGTATGTGTACCTTAGTATCCAGTCATACCCATATGACCATAATAATAATATCTAAGAGAATATTACGCTTCTTAATTAGTAAAAAAAAATATAATGATTTCATCTGCTAAGAGATAGATCACGTTATTTAATTTTAAGAAAATTATGCTTCTTATAGAAATAGATCACCTTCCTTATTTGTTTATTTTCTCATTTTTCATATTTATTATTTTAATAAAGATCTTTGAAGTAGATTTTAATTGATTACTATTGTATTTTTAATTAATATGATCAATTTTCATAAATTATTAAAGTATAAGTAACAAAGACGGATATGGGCAGGTATTTAGGTACCCAATAAAAAAAGACACGAATATTAAAATTAATACCTAAGTGGATATAGATTCAGGTACCAAGAATTTTTTAAAATATAGGTATATGACTATACTCATTGTTATCCCTACTCATGTAAGTATAATCAAATTCTTAACCTGTTAATTTGAAAATAAAAGTTCCTCTGTAACTCCCATGGGGTTTAGGTTTTGTACTAAGAAAGGGGAAAGAACTTTGTTTACGTTAAGCAAATCAAACAAAATCTCAACCATTAGTTTGATTGTAAGTAACACAACTCTGGCGAATAAAGATTCACTTGACTTTAGGATCTCTTTAAAAAAAAAACAAACAAATCCCGCACGACTCCATAAAAAATGGAATTGACAACCTAAAAAAGTAAAAGCAATGTGCTCAAACAATGTTCTTTTTTTTTTGTTACAGGATGAAAAACTAGAAAATAAGAAACCTACTATTGAGTTTTTTTTTTAAAAAAAAAAAAACAGCAAAAACAATTTCATTGAACTGGTACCAGTAGTACCTATAAAGTCTCAGTACAATAATTAAATAGTAGTTGGAGCAACACTGCAACAGGGTTAATACGTATTACAATCAGAGTAATCTAATACGAATTAACCCAAGGCTGCCAACCGAATCACCAAAAGAATGGAACAGAACAGCTCCCATCTCGAAATATGCATCCCACCCCGCAAAACAAATCTGCTAGCAGCTAATCTATGTGAATGCTGACTATACATATACCCTAGTTCAAAAATAAGGTGCTCGATTACCTTCCTGTACAATGCCCCTAGTATGAACCCGCGAGACACGCAGAAATATTGCTATTCCACTGTACATATGAATACGTGAACTTTCCAGACAAACATTAACAAGAATATAAGCTGAAACATATTTCGGTTGAATGTCAACTATTGATAAAGCGGTTTCTTCACCTAACTTATAATTTAATTTAGGGACTCTTTCCAAAAGAGGTGAATCAAGTATTTTTTTTCCAACAAAGTAAATTTAATTCAAATAAATCTTTTGTTATTTAATATTCATGGAATAAAAAGAGATGATCCTTAGATTTCATGGTCCATAGCCAAATATTAAATAAGATATTATAGTATTTAAGTATTTAAAAATAGATGCGTAATTTCATTAAAAAAATACATTTTATTTTAGTAAAAAAAGCATAATTTTAACACATTTTAAAAAGATATATCATATTTTTATTTAATTTACTTTTATGTTAATGTGACATTTTTACATTTTTAAAAAAGTTGTATACACATAAATATCTACATAAAATATGCATGATAAAGAGACAAAAGTGGAGACGAGTTTGTCTCTCCCCATCTCATTCCTCTAAGAGGTAAGGAACATTTAATTTAAAAGAAATAATATTATATTTTTTAAACTTATTTATACTTTTATTAAATTTGGATAAATTTACATGGAACTCTTCTCATTTTTAAAACTTTAATTTATTTATATATTTTAAAATATTAATTATATTTATAATTTAATTTATTTTTATATTTAGTCCCATAAATTTTTTTAACTCTATCATTGACAAAATATCATTTTATATAAAAGTTTACATATATTTTATTCTTTATTAACATACTAATTTTTTTTCTTTTGTAATTTTAATTTTTTATGTTTTATCTTGTTAAAAAAATAATTTTAAGTCTATTATTGTAGATTAATTACATGTTGATATACAAAACTAAAAATTCAATTAATATGAATTTATGATTACAACATGTTAGACAAGCTAACTAAAAGAGTGAAAATTTTTAATTACATGTCACATTTTAGTTTGAATAAAAAAGAGACATAAAATAAAATATTGACTTCAAATTATTTATAAAAAAATATAGAATAATAAAAAAAATTTATGGCAAGACTATAATTTTTTTTTTAAAAAAAAATTAGTCCTTTTTAGTTATGGACTGTCACACATCCGGGCCGGGACCGGCCCTCCAAAGAACCATGACCAAATCAAAAATTTAATTTGCTGCACCACCACAAAACTATCCACTGGATCCACATTAAATATCACACCATTTCTCTTCTTCCATATACAAAACATTATTGCACCCCATATAACTTTCTATGTATGAGTTTCATCATTTGTCCTTCCGATACCCGAATGAGCCCAAAAGTGACTCTGAATCGAATCAGGAAAAACAAAAGCTAAATCTGGTGAAATCCAACTATAACATTCTTGCCACACCTTTTGAACCTACTATTGAGTAACTGCCAGGAACCATTGATGTAATTCTCAAGGGAGAGATGAGAAACTCATAAGTCATAACAGGGCAATGCTTCATGGAATGATTTCTGATTTCTTTATCCATTTTCGTACTTTCGCACGCGGGATTAGAGTATAAAAAAAACACGCTACAAAGGGTAGTGTAAAGCAAAATCAAAAACGTTTTATAATTATCTAAAGACGAGTTAAGAGAGACTATTCCACTAACGTGACACGATGCTAGACATGTTCATTTTAAAATGTTGGCGTATCTCCAATTGGGAAATTCAATTAGGGGCAATAATTCTTTATTGTTAGTTAGCTAATTGCCAATAGTACCGGATGATTTGAAAGAGGAACCTTCATGCGCCGTTTGCTTATGGGATGACATTTAATGGCCCACATTCGAGCCTGGATTTATACAACTACCAATAAGAAAAAATAAGTTAGTTTTAAAATTTAGAGAAGTTATTTATAAGAAAAGGAGTTGTTTAGTCTCAGAGTTTAATATCTTAATAGATTAATCTTGTAAAAAAAGAGATTAATCTTTATCTTCATTTAAAAGATATCTAAATTCATTCAAATATTATATTTCTTTAAATGTTTTCAAATTTGATGTATAAAATAGGAGCTTTTTATTTAATATTTGATTTTCTGATGACAGAATTAATAAAAAAAAATTCATTGAGTAATATAATGGTAAATATGACTAACATTTGAATTTTTTTCTCAATTTTGTTTATATTATTATATTAATATGAAATATTTATCAATTTTATTGATAATTAATATTAACAGAAAATTTTGAGATTATTTAGTAGAGTTTTATTTTGTAATCATTTTTTTATGTACAAAATTTAAAATCTGATATTTTATTTAAGGAATCCAAACTTACATATTGGTATATCATTTCCTCATATATATATATATATATATATATATTAAAGTTGTCTTTAAAAATTATAATAATTATAAACTTTTAAGGTTCGACGAAAAATAAAATCACAACATCTTTATTAAAGTCAAGATTAAAAACATTTTCATATGAATAAAATATTAATTTTTAATAGAAAATATTTTTGTTTAAAAACATTGCTCATCAATCATGTATCGTATTTTTTAATTAAAAGGAAGCAAGGTAAAGAAAAAAAGATTGAATGTTGATCGGGAATTGATTAGGATTTTTCGATACATTTCACAATTTCTTATTTGGTACGAATTAATTATAATTAAGATTAGGATTTAGGAGTCCATACCATACACACATACACTACTAGCCAATTTTATTTTTCTTCTTTTTGATAGAAGAAAGCATGTGAAAAAAAGAAGAGAGAAGAAATGTTTAGACGAACAAAGTAAATAACCAAAAAAACGGCAAAAAGTCTTTATTTAATAGTAATAAGAAAATGTGAAGATATTTAAGGAGGTAATTAATTTACCCCGAAAAGCTGTCGCTGCTGGCGCGGCGCAGTAGGGAGAGGAAATGGTGCGCCCAAACCCAAACGGACCAATAAAACAAAGAATGGACTAGTTGGCATCTTGGCATCTTGGAATCACGTTCAAGAATCTTCCTATTCCTAATCGCAACATTTTTGTTTTTCTTCCATCCCAATTATCGCTACCTCCTTCTTCTTCAAAGTTCAATCCCAGGTACCTTTCCCATTCCTCTTTAATATCTATATATCTATATCTATATCTATATATTTTAATTTCATTTTCGTCTTGGAGATCGCGTTAATTAGTATTGTGGAAATTGACAGAGGATGATGGGTGGTGAGGAATTGAGTTTGATGGAGAACGAAAGGAAAGGGAGGAGGCTGTGGAAGAAGGTGAAGTACCAGCTGGTGGAGTACCACTCCTTGCCCGCTTTTTTGAGAGACAACGAGTACATTCTCGGTCACTATCGATCCGAATGGCCCATCAAGCAGGTTTTGTTGAGCGCTTTCACCATCCACAACGAAACTCTCAACATTTGGACGTAAGCCTTTGCATTTCATCACCTTGCGCTTCTTGTTTACTGTTTTATTCCCCACTTTGTTGTCTTTCTGGGGAGTGGGAGTTTTCTAGTTTGAAACTCAATTCACAGGATTTCTTATTCTTAGTTTTCTATATGTGCTGCTTCTGCTTTTTTTTTCGTTCTGGAGATCTGTGTTGCTGGATAATATCACGACATCATATAAATAGTTCATTATTTTATAGGAAAATGATGAATTATATGGGTGGAAGGAAAATGGAGATAGAGAGAGAACATAAAGAAAGATAGATATGTGATGAGAAATGAGAAAGATGAAAAAAAATAAGGTGGAACCTGGAAGTGATAAAGGAGAGGAAGTAGATGGATGAATATAAGTACTATAACTCTGGTTCATTTAACCTCAAGAGAGAAAAATGTTACAGTATCTACGTTGTAATTACCTTTCAGACAGTGATAGCTAGAATGATGTTATATTAGTAATTCTGTAATTCCAGAATTTAGGGTATATACATATATAATTTCCATCCTTGTTTCAATTATTATTAGAAGACCCTTTCTTTTTCCTTATGTATTTGTGATCATCAATGAAGAAAGGGACTATGACTGTAAGAGCATAGTTCAATTTTGACTGTTATATAAGAAGGAAGCTTAATGCGCATGGCTCTCACCCTTCTTAGCCTTGTGAGGAGAAAGACAGCTTTTGCAACCATGATAAACGGTTCACAGACCATAAATATCAATCATGTCTCTTTTATATCCAACCAATTATTTGCTCTTCGTTTTGAGAAGGGTATATCATGTAAATAAATCTGTCAAACCTTCAAAAAAAGTTTTAGATCAAGGTTGTCTATAAGTGAATAATATTCAGTTATCTCTGTCTTTTCTCTATCTGTTTTGTTTTTATTGTCTGTCCCCTGTCCCTCTCCATTGGTGGAGTTAAATAATATGTCTACTGCTTTATAGATTTTGATTTTATATTTTTTTTTCGTTCTGTCTCTCTTGTTAAGGATATAGGCCACTAGAATGGCATAACTGACCATGCTTAATTGGATCGAGGAAATATGCTTTTTATTTACTTCCTAATTTTATTGTTCTCAATCATTAAATGACAAAATGTTATTATTTCTTGAAGGCATTTGATCGGGTTCTTCATATTTCTGGCATTGACCATATACACTGCCATGAAAATTCCGAAGGTTGTAGATCTTAATTCGCTACGGCATTTTCCTGACATGCTCAAGATGGCCGACCTGCACAAATTACAATCAGAAATCTTGACGTGTCTCCCTTCCATGCCTGATTTGCACAGACTCAAGGATGAAATCTCAAGTTGGCATATTAAAGAATATCTGTACAATTGTTTGCCAGTAAGATTTTCCAGTAGCAATCATACTGATGCATGTGTTCTGGTAATTGCTTTACAGCTGAATACTTGAGTCATATCTCTTATTTCCTTTGTGGCTGGGGTGGCAGTGAGGTGTTAAACTAGCTCTCTGGTTGATATATCAGTACGGTATAACAATGTTTTTTCTTACTTAAAGATAAATTCCTTTTTATAGGTATCCACAATACTGATTAATAACCAATATGCCAGAGTACAATTTTTAATCATATGGTTGGGGAAATTTCATAAAATAAAAATAAAAATCCTAGAGTTAGACTTGTTAGAGGAAAAATACTGAATCATGGATTGAAGATGCTAATTCTTCCAAAACTCCCTGCTGCGATGTTTCTTTTGCTTCTCTGTAGGGAAGTTTTGCTGCACCATTTTTTCTTACCAGATCTGTTTATATTGATGATTGACTAGGTTTTGGAAGCCAATGCAACATTGCTTATTTCTTTGCTGATTATGTGCAGCATAGTGTAAAAGATGACCTGGCAAACATAATAGCACCACTTATGATTAGACCAATTACGAGGTGGCCTTTTTTCGCATTTTTAGGGGGTGCCATGTTTTGCTTGCTAGCTAGCAGTATTTGCCATCTCCTCTCTTGTCACTCTGCACGCATGGCATACATTATGCTCAGGCTCGACTATGCTGGAATTGCAGCCCTGATATCTACCTCTTTCTATCCTCCAGTATATTACTCTTTTATGTGTTACCCATTTTTCTGTAACCTTTACTTGGGAGTTATCACTGTATTGGGCATCGCAACCATCTTGTTTTCTCTACTCCCAGTGTTCCAAAATCCAGAATTCCGCACCATCCGAGCATCTCTCTTCTTTGGAATGGGTTTGTCTGGTGTAGCACCTATTCTGCACAAGCTTTATCTATTCTGGGGCCAGCCAGAAGTGTTTCACACAACCGGTTACGAGATTCTGATGGGTGCTCTCTATGGAATTGGAGCATTGATTTATGCCACTAGGATTCCAGAGCGATGGAAGCCCGGGAAATTTGACATTGCCGGACACAGTCACCAATTGTTTCATATATTGGTGGTGGCTGGGGCATACGCTCATTATCGGGCAGGGTTAGTTTATCTCAGGTGGCGTGACCTTCAAGGTTGTTGATTTAATATGCATCTATGAGCAAACAGTGGTTGAATACTCTGCTGTTATATAACTAGTAAAGTATGTGCTAGTATACACTCCTCTAACTGATGTGAATTTGTGATTCCAGCAGGGGATGTTTCTGCAGCCATAGGGATTATGTACACACTTAAAACCCTTAGCACAAGTCACTGGTCAGCAATAAAAATTTCATTTGGTCTACCGTGACATACTAGAAACATTTTTCTTCTGCCTGCGCTATTCAAGTTGTGTTATTTGCTCCGGAAGTGGGGATACTATTTTGGAAGCCCTCTCATTCCTGCAACAAAATTGTGTCTTTTAGACTTTTTATTTATAAAGAAAAATCATGTGGACGTTATCCAAATTTAGTTCCACTTCATTATCTATTAAATTGGATGTAAAAAATTATAACGAACTATGTTAAATTTTGCTTTACTTAATTTGATATATGGAGGTTAAAAGGACAGTTAAAAAGAAATTGAAAATAAACTTCTAACTTTCAAAAAATGCAGCAAAAAAAAGAAAAGAAAAGCGTTCTAGTTGTTTTTCCAATTAATTTGTTTTTGCACAAATTCCAGTTGTGTTATGGCATTATTTTCATTCAAGTTTGATTACATTTCACTAGCGTTTGAGGGTGAAATTTTCTCCACCTGCTAGTTGATTGAAATGATGCATATTTTTTTCGTACAAAAATGGTACTTGATATTCGAGTATGATATGTGAAAAAAGTTATCGCAAATAGAAATAACTTTACCAATATTACAAATGTTTCTCACTTCAACAAAATTATCTCCTTTTTTCTAGATAAAAAAAATATATTTTTTATTATTTTTTTTTCTCTACAAGTATCATCATAGCCTCCAAGCTACAGGTAAGCAATATACTAGCAGCGAAAGATTTTTCAAAATTTTACTGCCGTTTGTGAAAGGAATACATAAAAATCCAATAGAAACAAAATGATGTAGAACAAAAGCCTTGGAAAATTGCTTATTTATTTGCCAAATTGTTATGAAATTCTCCAATTAAGGATCGACAGCTATGTTTTTTTTCTTCTTCTTAATGCTCATCCTTGTGTGGTGATTAATGCGTTTGTACTTTACACTCCTCACAAAGTAAATCGAAAGATGGACTCTTATTCGATCAACATTTCGCTGGTACTATGGGCCATGGTGGCCCATCAGAAGCGGAGTAGATTTTGTGGCTGGATAGTATGTTCAAGTATAGGCTATTACATCCTGCATTTCCATTATTACATTCTGCATCCTTCATTATATTTTGCAAAGTTGATTCCAAAATAAAAATTTATATTTTAAAATAGACTATAAAAAGATACAAGATACAATAAAATAAGAGTGTAAGAAATAAGTATCTCAAGTATTGACACGTACATGGACCACAACTTCATGGCCCACTGATGGGCCAACATTTTATGCGGCTCATTTTGCCTAGTTCTTGTATTTAGTTTTTACATAAACTCTATTTTTCAATTTATTTTTTAGAAGATACTTTTATTTTAGGGGATTTTCAAACATTATATTTAGCCCATGCTAGTTATGTCTCATACAAAATTAGTTACAAAATATTTAGTTTGCTAGTGTCATTTATGTTTTAAGATTATTCATAGCTTATTTTGCCTATCTTAACGCAGAGAAGCGTATGTCTTTCTAATTTGTATGCTGTATTTCATGTTCCTCTGAGACATAGCAATGGTGCAAAATGTCCTACTGTGAAATATACCACAAAGGACAACTAGGCATACCATTAGGAAACCCACATATAAATAAGTGTGGAGTTATCACCACCACACTAGGTCACACATGAGTAAGGTTTCTGGAGTCCAATCTAGCTTTGGAATTTCTAAGTAGTTAAGGACGTAAGGTACTCTAATGCGAACAATTATAAATGTGAATGTATTTTATCAAAATTCTACTTATTATTTTTCTAATTAATTACTATAATCACACTTTATCTTCTAAAATATATTTTTTCATTTAACAAGAATGAAAGCCTAAATCAAATATAAAATGAAAATAAAATGATTTTCTTACGAGTTTCTATCGAAAAATGTGTTTTGAAATTAAACAAAGCCCCTTATTTTCATTTGTGAAATTTTGGTAAGGAGCCAAATAACTAACAGTCTTGCCCAGAGCAGAAATTCATGAATTAATTGATTGGCAATACTTGGACCACAGGTTAATAGTTGATTTCATCCCACTCAGAATTCTGAAAAGATTTAAATTTTGTTCCCCACTAACTTGCATGGTAAACAAAAGGAGAAAACCGACGAAAACAATTTCACGTTGATGATCAT
This sequence comes from Glycine latifolia, assembly GCA_013407115.1. Taxonomy (NCBI): domain Eukaryota; kingdom Viridiplantae; phylum Streptophyta; class Magnoliopsida; order Fabales; family Fabaceae; genus Glycine; species Glycine latifolia. The sequence goes on from CM023941.1 coordinate 37,357,853, forward strand.
TTATAATCTTATTTTACTCGTTGAAGATACGGAGCAGTGCAGTAAAACGTTTATGCTGTATAGGTAAATAACCAGTAAACATTCTTGCTCATCACATAACTTGAGTAAAATGATAAATTTGGCACCGTTTTACTGGTCTATTTCTCTTTTCACCAAGCTATATTATGTTGGTGAGGGCATTCAAAAGGGAGGAGCCGAAAGATCCACAAATTATCGAGTAACTTGATTAGTTTATGGGATCAGCTTTATGAAAAGTTAGGATAGATTCCAAAATATTGCTCAATTTATTAGAATATTTTTAATCTTTATTCTTTAGGCTAAAGTTAAAGTTTTATGGATCAGGACAATTCACCAAAATTTTAGAATTTATAATATATTTCATTATTAAGTATTAAATAAAATATTTGGATTTATAGTTGATTTCTGATCTAAACATTATTTAATATTTATTGTAAGATCTTTTTGATTATTCATCAAGATCACAATCAATGATATTATGCTTATTTTTTAATCGAAGCTTTTTTATTCCTTAATGAAACCTTCTTAATTCTTCTTATGGAAAAAAATAAATTACATATGATGACTCAATATATTAAGAATTATAACCTTCTTACAATATTAATTTAATAAAATTTTCATTATCTCCTTATAGACCAATATTAATATTTACTCATTTAAATTTATATCATAATATTATTTAGTTATCTAATGAACTCATTTAATTTGATTATATAAAATAAATTCATTAATAATAAATAACTAATATAATTATCTTATAATATTATATCATATTTATTGTTGGAATAGAAAATTCCAACACTGATGACTTTATTTTTGAAAAATACTTTATTACTTTATAGGTGATAATTATATTGAAAACTGTACAAAAGTGAAAATACTATGCACTTTTATATCTAGTGAGTTACTTTTTTTCCTACATGTTTTATTTGTGAATACATTTAACTGTGCGGTAGTTAGAGAGTGAGGAATACTGGGACAGGGAAAGTTGAAATGGACTTGAAGGGCGTTTGGCGGGTCCAAATGTCGGTCACATTCCACGTGTCTATAATAGCATGAAAGGCACGTGAATTGCAACGAAAGAAAGTAAATGTAAGTCTACCCTACTTCGGTTATTCCCATTGAAATATCAGCAGCGGAGCGATATGGCGAAATAAATAATGTAAAAGTATAGTTTTATAGTATATTTCTTCATCAAAGAATGATTTTAACTTGCTTCCTATCAAATTAACGAGGAAAGATTAATTGAGCATATAAAGAAAGAAACAAGTAATAGAATTTTTTTATTAATTGCATTTTCTGATTTTACATGAGTCGGTGCCACAATTCTGATATACTTTTCTAGTTTCTTCCTGTGCCATACATACTTGGCTTGGGTAAAACAGCTGTCCAATCGCATAGTCTCTTTTCAAGTCAGCAGCTTCAATCACGACATGTATCGATAAAATCATGCAACGTTTTAGCCAAATTAGTAGTGTACATGATTTCAAAGTTGCCCCTTCACATGGTCTTCCCATCTTTACTTTCATCATCCATCACTGTCCATGCTTGAATGAAACAGTTTCATTAGTAAAGAATAATTAGAAAGTCAAGTTTCTGAATTGTTTTTTTTTATATTAAAAAAGACAGAATAACAAACTAAATGCCTCACATTAAATTAAATAAAGCAAAACACTATCTGGGAAATAATGTTTAAATAAGTTATTTAATTATTATTATTACTTATTATAAAACCCCAAGTCTAAAGCCCCAAATCAAGTATTTTTATTCTTTTCCCCAGTTCGTAACGTAGATGGCGCTCTCCCTTATTTGATATAAACAACAATGAGCATCAAGATTGCCCCTCTAGAGTTTCCAACGTTAGAATCTCAGCAATTTTAGATGTTTATGCTTTACTCTTTCTTTCTGCCTTGAGCCTCACCTCTTCTAATTTGTAAAAAAAATGGCGAGAATTCTGCGCAATCCGACTAGCAGCACTTAGGCCGAAAGACACCAACAAACAAAGCTAGCACCGCTTCCACGTTTTCTTAAAATGGTTACATCCGAACTCTCCAATCACTACCACAACAACAACAACTCTCCCATGATGGCGAAGCCCCACAGAAACAAAAGCTCCTCTGTATTTCTCTCCAATGGATGTCTCTTCCTCGGAGGAGCATTCTCCGCTCTCATCCTCGTCTGGGGTTTCTCCTCCTTCACCAGCACCATCCCTAACGACACCCCCAACATGGAATATCTTTCAGAAAACGACGCCGCTTCGCAACACACCACTCCCGATTTCAACTTCGACCCACCCGACAGAACATTCTACGACGACCCGCAAATGGGTTACACCATGGACAAGAAAGTTCGCAACTGGGACGAGAAGCGCGAGGAGTGGCTGAAACTCCACCCTTCCTTCGCCGCCGGAGCGAGAGAAAGGGTTTTCATGGTGACCGGTTCTCAGCCGAAGCCGTGCCGGAACCCTATAGGCGACCACCTTCTCCTGCGTTTCTTTAAAAACAAAGTGGACTACTGTCGGCTCCACGGGTGCGACATTTTCTACAACAACGCACTGTTGGAGCCGAAGATGTTCGGGTACTGGGCCAAGTACCCAGTGGTGCGGGCCGCGATGGTGGCCCACCCGGAGGCCGAGTGGATCTGGTGGGTTGACTCGGACGCGCTGTTCACCGACATGGAGTTCAAGCTCCCCCTTGAGCGTTACAGGGAGCACAATCTCGTGGTTCACGGCTGGGCCCACCTCATACACGAGAAGCGGAGCTGGACGGGCCTCAACGCCGGCGTGTTCCTCATCAGGAACTGCCAGTGGTCGTTGGACTTCATGGAGGCTTGGGCCAGCATGGGCCCACAGACACCCAATTACGAGAAGTGGGGCCAGACGCTGCGGTCAACTTTCAAGGACAAGTTGTTCCCGGAGTCAGACGATCAGACGGGCCTGGCTTACTTAATCGCCATCGAGAAGGATAAATGGGCGGACAGGATTTACCTAGAGAGCGAGTACTACTTGGAAGGGTACTGGGAAGAAATTATCGGAACATTCCAGAACATGACGGAAAAATACAAGGAGTTGGAAAAAGGGGTGCGCAGGTTAAGGAGGCGTCACGCGGAGAAGGTGAGTGAAACTTACGGGGAGATGAGGGAAGCGTATTTGAAGGATGCTGGGAGGAGACCCTTTATTACGCACTTCACCGGCTGTCAACCTTGTAGTGGAAACTATAATGCTATGTATTCCGCTCATCATTGCTGGAACGGAATGCACAAGGCTCTCAATTTTGCCGATAACCAACTCATGCGTATATTTGGTTACATGCACCCGGATCTACTGGATAACGCCGTTTCCCCTCTCCCTTTTGATTCATGATTCATTCATGACCTCAAGGGATAATTTCATCCTTCCCGAATCCCTAAATGCCTGCTTTGTCTCTTATTCTTCTCTAATTTTCTCTCCCTGCCTTGTTTTTTTTTTTTTTACTAAACAATTATTCTCTTTTATCACAACATGCTTTCCGTAATTGCAGTCTATCAGGTTCAAAATGAACCCATAAAACCTGGAGTATGCTCAAATATCCTCTCAAACCACCCGTAAAAGCATCAAGTAAAATCCTCTATATATCTACAAGTTTTACTAGTGTATTTACATCATGAGTAACTTTAATTTATTCTTGAGAAAATATATTATCTACCGAAAGTGTAAAAAAAATCATGCTAGTATGTTTGATTGGTTCTCGTTGTAATTTTGTTTACATTATTCAAGTATTTAAAATTGTTTTTTAAAGAGGAATAATTATGTTCTTAAGGTATTAATTTTTTTTTGTTAAGTATGAAACTTAATCCTGTACAATTATTGTTAGTATTATTTTCTAATGAAATTTGATATTTTATCTAACCAGTCATCATCCATTTTACTTAGCAAATTTAAAAATATAACCGTTGATATAAAATATTAATTTTAATTTAAAATAATAACAGTACCCAAGTTAGTATATTTTGTAATACAAATTAATAATTCGTCATTGTTGGAAAGATAGTAGCGTTTTGTATCACGATTTTGGCCTGACTTCTTTTTTTTTATAGATACATTAGGCCTAACTTTTTCGTTATTAAACAAGATTCATGATTGAAATTATATTTTGAAATAAAAGTAGTCTTAGCGTTAATTGGAATCATTGAACCAAAGCTTTGAATTTAAAAAGTGCGTTACTACGGATATATAAATAAATAAATAAAAGTGTATTACTATTGATAGTTTTATAAGGTGTGCCCTAAGGAGGTGTCGCTGTGACGCAAACGTTCACTGTTACAGTGTTTGCAACAGTAGTGAAAATATCAATAAAGACGAATAGGAACCGCTGAACAGATGAAGGAAGCGTGGTTTATGCACACTGACACGATTTCAGGGTTATATACTTCCGGGCAATTGAATGAAATGATACCTTATATTATTTCAACATGCGGGTAGGGGGCACAGATACGTTGTTGATTGTCGCTCAACCACTTGATTTTCGAATTATTTGAATTCACGAAAGTCAATCTACCCAAACCCAAGCATGTTTATTATTTCCTGCAGTATTGGTTCTGACAATCATGGCATTGGCTAAAACTTGAAAGAACACTTTCCGTATGGCAGGCTAACGTGTTTTCTTGTAACTAATAATTTGCACAAGTCCGCGCATACGCAGTGATATAATTTGTCTTTTATAAATTTTGAGATATTTGAAGTTTGGAAGATAATTAAAAAAAATGAGAAAAAAGAAAATCTTAACATTATATATATGCTGCCAAGATTCTCTAATCATACCTTGTTTTGTTTGTTGATTGTTGCGGAAACATTTTATGGTGGATCTAATAAATGCATTATTTTGGACCTGCAGTGTGAATGACCCGCTGAGTTTGGATAGGTTTTACTGCGGCCCACTATTTAAGATGGATAGATGAAGCATGTGGTTGCGTACAGAACCTTCATGGACCTGTATTATCATCGGGGTCGTGGGGTCATGTCACATAGTAGCATACCCAACATTGAGACAGCTTAATACGTTAGTTGCTACAGTAAACAGATACCTTTGGTTAAAGTTGCCAAAATCGGTTCTATCATTGATCCAGTAGAGACAGTGAATTAGTGGATCAGTAATTGGCCTAGTTTGATACAATCTATATTAAAAAATTTAAAATTATATTATATATAAATATATAACTAATATTATTTGATTAAAAAAAGTATAATAAAAAATTTAAACTAACAATTGAAGTATCAAAGTTAATAACATAAGTAAAATGTATTAATAAAAAAAAGAGTGTAAATAACAACTACTTAAATTAAAACGTAAGTCCAAATTTAAAAAAATGAGCCACAAAGAATAAAGTAAGCAATAAAAGGGATGCAATAAACAAATAAATTGGTGGATCTGGGCCTAAATAGAAAACCCTATATATATATATATAAGTAACATATTCTTCTTCTGCAGCCTATTTTTGTGCTTCTTCAATCTTCAGTGCCGCAACCTCATTTTGATGCTTCTTCAATCTTCATTGTTGTGTTGCTGTTGCGTCTTCTTCGTTGTTGTGCTGCACCTTCTTCAATGATGGGCTCTGCTTCATATATGTGCTTCCTCTTCCGCTTCTTCTTCCAGCTTCCTCCTCTCTTCTGCAGTTCTGCTTCTTTTCCTCTTCAATTTTGCTAAAGTGACACAACCCAATCCGAGTTTTGAAAACCGTTCGATTTTGACCGATTTTGACCAAGTCAACTGCATGGCTGATTCAATAGCATAACTGAATCGATTGTGCTACTGGTTTCCGGTCCAACCGGTCGGACCAACCAGTCCAATCCGATTTTAATAACTTTGCCTTTGGCCATTCTAGTTGCATCTACCTACCCTTTGTTTTTTCCCCTCTACTTTCCTATCTTGGCTGGAAATGTTACATATATAGAAGTTATGCTTCGTTCATTTTATGGAACATTTATAATTTAATAAATTAACTTTTCAATTTTCAATTTTTAACTAACTTTTCAACTAGTTTTGTCAAATATAATCTTATAATACTTTTTAACTTTTAACTGGTTATAATATTTTCTATTTGTTAATTAGTTTTTCAATTTACAACTAGTTTTTTAAGTTAATTTTGTCTAAACATAACCAAAGTCCCCAAATTTCCAATAGGTGGAATTTAAATAAATAGGCAATAATTCATTTACGGCGTGAGCTAGTTCTACACTAATTGTTGCAGCAGCGAGTTGATAAAATGAATTGAATCCATTGAAATTGGTCCATTTAACCAGATCAAGGAGTGTTTGGTTTGAATCCATTTTTTTAAGATTTATGTTTTGTACGTAGAATTATCCATAGTTACTCTTCTATTACCTATCTTTCTTTTTTATAAATTACAGCAGATCAATCCTGTCTAACCTGCAAGTCACTTACGATTGGGTTAGAATGAGATTTTCAACCCACTATCAAAATAGATTCAACTTAACCAAATTTTTAGAGAATTGAAAGTTGGTTTATCTGAGTGGAGTTGGGTTGATTAATAGTGTAGGGGTGTAACATCATATTAGCATCTCAAAACCCTTGAGGTCCGTTCAAAACATTCTCTAGGATTTCAGTAATTGATTAGTCATTACATGATATGGAGATGAAAAAAAACGAGAATGAAAAATTGAGAGAAACTGCGCAACATGGAAGTGCGAAGATGAAAATAAATGAAATGTACAACTTAATAATTAATAATTAATACCATAGGAGGTCAAGTAACTGCATGTCATAAAGAATGTTCAGGTTACTGGAAGGAACACACAATCACATAGTCATGTCGTTAACCAAGAAAATTTCTAGAGGTAATAAGCATAATCGTTTTAATACATCCATCCAATCTAAAATACTTCAAAAAAATCTAATCATGAGGTTAACGCTGAACTGTAATCCAATAAATTGCATGCTCTATTTTGTGATTGTTGCCAGCATATACCTATAAACGGGTTTCTTTGATATCTACAGTGGAACTTTGATTGGCGTTCTCCGAAGTAGTGGTATTTTGCTTTTCTTTGGCGAACCTTTTAGCAATTCTCCGTTGCTTCACTTTCACTGATTTAGCACAAGCCGCCACATCATCACCTAAAACAACTTGTGCGTGGCATAACCGTCAGAGACAACAACATACATAACGTGGCCATATATTAGTTTTAGATAAATAACATAACAAATAAGGGATATTCAACGTGTTCCTCAGTTCCAGAACAGAACCTTCTTCAGGAGAATTTTATCGTGTTGAATATATATATTAAATATTTATATATTTAAATACAAGTTCAGTAAAATATTATATAGTTATATAATAAAATATTATATAGTTATATAGACCAATAAGCTGGAATCCAATAATCTACTATATATATAAAAGCAAACTGTCAGTATAATTACAAAAGTAGACATCTTATATTGTTGACACTTGGCAAAAAATAAGAGTAAAATGGTAATTGAACATTTATTTGCTGATTGCACCTCCTTTTTAATAAGGACATTGCACTATTTTCAAATAAAAAATTGTTAATTGCACACCCTTTTTTATAAGTACACTCCAATATTTTCAAATTAAAACTTGCTAATTGCACCCCTTTTTGATAAGAAAATCTATATTTCTTTTATCCCTCTCACATGTCATCTCTTTAACGAGTAGACAATGGTATTACTTGTGTACACAGGCTATCGTACTAGCCAGTTACAAAAATACAAAATTTTAATATTATTTTAATTTTTCCTTCCAAAAAGACTCTAAACCATTAGTGATATAGTAATTCCTCCCTTATTTACTCAACAATTGTCTAAAAACTTGCTGAGTGCAGTTATTTCACTCATTATATCATTTATTTCATCCATCTCACACATTATTATATCGTTAACACATAGACAATTATATTACATGTTTACGCACGGTATCTTACAAGCCAGTTACAAAAATATAAAATCTCAATATTATTTTAATTTCCTCTTCCCAAAAGATTCTAAACCACTGGTGATATAATAATTTCTCTCTTATTTACTTAACAACTGTCTATAAAACTATAGTGATTTCCTTTTATTTTATGTTATGATTTTCACAATCTCCTACATTGGGTCTTTCATATTTCTCAATATTGTTGGTTCTCATCTAAATTGACTTAGTCTAATTATTGACAGATTTCCACATGCGTAACAAGAGATGGAGTCTTAAGTGGATCCATTGTTTAATGCCTGATTTCAACAGAGGTTTATTATCACAAGAAGAAAAAAATCTTATTGAACTTCACTTCTTTCTTTCTCTTATTAATTTATTTGACAATTATCTAGAGTGCAGTGGTCTTCTTTCATTTTATGTTATGATTTTCATAATTTTCTCCTTTTGGCCCTTCATATTTCTCAATTTTATTGGTTCTCACCTCAATTGACTAAGTCTAATTATTGACAGGTTTGTACAGGCGTGACAAAAGATGGAACCTTAAGTGGATCAATTGCTTATAATCTGATCTTAACAGAGATATATTATCACAAGAAGAAAAAGTTATTATTGAACTTCACTTCTTTCTTTCTCTTATTTTTGCTACACATTCATTTTGTCATTAATAAACTATGTTAGATCTTGCAGTTTTTTAAATATATTTCCAGTCTAAATGATATATAGTTTTAACTATCTTTTTAAGAGTTAGATGTGTTCAAATATCTTTCTTATCATCTTCTCTTTTTTCTCAACCCTGAAAATGTTTTTTTCTCTAATGTTCTCTGTCTTCTCACCATTTTTCTTTATTCTCTTACCTTCTTTATTTACTCAATTTATTTTCTCTCCATTCA
>CM023941.1:37369331-37396283 GCA_013407115.1 Glycine latifolia
TTTAAAGCTATTATAAAGATTTTTTTTATATAAAGATTCTGTCAAAAAATACTTATAATGAAGATGAAGATATTATATATGTAATATATTTGTCGTATAAAATATTAAAAAATAACTTCAATTTTTTTTGTCATTTTGTTCATTAGAAAAAAAAATCCTAACTATTTTGTGGAGTGTGGCTAAAAGTAAATAAAACTTGACCAATAATTATGTTTATCAAGAATCAAACTCAAATATTATATTTAATCTTAATTTCAACACACATTAACTAGTTGTATGAAATAATTTTAATTTATTAGTAAATAAGTTTTTATAATATTGTGTTTGTTTAATTTTCATCAGCAAGGTAAAATATATAAAATCGGTTAAACATTCAAGATACTAGACTAGCTGGTCCAACCGAAATTTAAAACACAGATAAATGTAAAGTTGTGAAATCTAGTAGTTATTTTCACTATATTATACATTGTTTCATTTAACTTTATTAATTTACAAATTGACCCTTATAAACAAAAAATCATATTTGTTTTCTTTCCTTTCAAACAAACATGAGAAAGGTAAGCAAAAAGAATATAGCCCAACGTGAGAAGCCCAGCTAAGCAATTGAGAAATGTCGCCACACCAGGACCCAAAAATAACACGGAAATGTAGCCAGGCAAATAAACAGAGACGCACAGCATGCAGGCGATGTTGCCCTGGTCTATGCTTAAGCCATGTGTATTGTTGATTTTGGGCCTTTCTTTGGACCCTCTTGGTCTCTTGTTGGCAATTGTTATTTAGACCTCCTTATCTTGTTAATATTATTCCTTTTTTTTTCTCAAAAATATCCTCAACTCAAAATTAAATTCATCCATATTTTGTTAATATATGTCCCTTTTTATTTCAAAGTTTAATTTTTCAAACATTCATCATCGTCACACTTTGGAAGAATCACTTGTAAACAATTCACGCGCCACAAACATTTCAAAAAATGCAAACGCTACGCCTATCGCCGCTGGAGCACTCCATATATGGGACCTCTCTTTTTTGTATATTTTTGTTGAACGTAGCATCTCAGAGCATGTTTGGTTCCACTTCCAAATGCCTTCAACGTGAGTTTAATATTGGTCAAATTTGATTTTTCCTTTGACCATGATGTTTGGTATTATGTTGACGACTTGATTATGTCGTTTGGAGCCAAGTGTGAAAGAATCTACATGAGAGTGCTTCTGTGTCAATTAAAATTGATTTTCTCTTGAAGACATGCTATTTTCCCAAGTTTATCATTTCCTTTCAAACCAAACCCAACCATGTCTCCATGTTCATTTGTACTGCTATTGATAGCAGTTAAAATCGTTAGTTGTTGTCATTCAAATGATTTATCAAGAAAATAGTCATGAGCTAATTTAGACTTGAAGATATATAGTAATTTCTTCCCTTGCGAATTGCTAATTACTGATGAATAACTTTCCTTTGCAGTAACTCTATTTTTCTTTGAAATAGGATTTATGATAATGAGAGTTTTTATGGTATCACCAAAAAAATTGGGGATTTTGATATTGTTGATTTTTTAACCAAGAAAATTGTCATGTCATTTATCTTCTCATTAATTAAAGAAAATTTTATTTATTTCAAATTAGTCCTGGATTCATTATTTATATTAAAAAAATTACAACTATTTTAAATTAAAAAAATCTGATTAAACATAAGTTTAAAATTCTAAACCCCAATATCCTTCACCCAGTAAACCACATTGATTCAATGATTCCTATAGAATAACTTGTATGTTCAAGAGAAATAGAATTGTGATTCTGTCTCTTCATAATTTGCATTCATAACAACAAAAGGATTTGATAGAGAAGAAAAATGACAAGAATATGAAAAAGCATCAGCATTCTCGTCTCCATTTGAATATTGGTTGGTAGAGAAAAACTTGAACTTGAGTATAGATGATGTATGGCTGCCTCCATCAATAGATTTGAGAGTTTCACCCCTCACACTGACTGACAAAGATTGAAGGTTCTATCTGTAGTGAAAGTGTGCCTAATAGTAATCCTAACAAGAACATCTAAAAGAGACGAAAGCTTTGCCTTTCTTCAATATATTTATGTTTTTGGAATGAACTCACAATTTTATGAGAAATTTTATAGTGCGAGTAAAAAGTTAATTCCATATACACAAGATTAATACATTTATAATTCTAGTTAATTCCATATACACAAGATTAATACATTTATAATTCTATTTTTCTTGAGCGTAGCAACCACTCTACCAGTATGTTTGGAAAGAGGGAAAGAGATAGGAAAGAATAGAAAAAATTTGAAATTTGAATTGAAAATAAAATAGAGAAAAGAAAATTTTAAATTTTTATTTCTATGAGTCAATTTTTCTTTCTTTTTTTTTTCTATTTTCTCTTAATCCAAACAAAATAAATTATATTGTTATTTGTATTTTTTTTCTCTTTATTTTCTTTCCTTCATATCGGAATTAGTGTGGTTTATATGGTGTTGAAGATTAGGAATCAAACTTTTAAACTTAAGTTTAATTAGATTTTTAATTTAAAATAGTTGTAATTTTTTTAAACAATAATTAATTAATCAATGATTAATTTGAAAAAAAAACAAAAGTTTCTATAATTAATGAGAAGCCAAATAACATGACAATTTTATTGGTTAAAAAACCGACAGTATTAAAACTCTAAAAAAAAGTTAGGGTAACATAGAAACTCTATTGTGATAATTACTTGTGAATTGTAGTGGTTAAGTTTTTTTTCTTTTACAACAATCGTAATGGTTAAGTTAATATTATATATTGTTTGTGTTCTTTAAATAACTTTTAAAACGCTCTAGGGTTCCGTGAATAAATGACAGACGAAGTTGAAAATCATGGATCGGATTAAGTTAAATTACGTAAATAATTATTATTTTACAAACCTAAATGATTAATTTTTTAATAAGGTAAATAATAATGAATTAATTTAATGTAAAGAAAAACCAAGCTATTTAATATTAAATTCTTAATACGCACACACACACACACACATAATTACAATACAAAAAGGTCTACATAAAAAATATGTATGGATATTAAAACACACTTGAATAATCACGTTATACCAAAATTACAATTACAATACAAAAAGGTCTACATAAAAAATATGTATGGATATTAAAACACACTTGAATAATCACGTTATACCAAAATTACAATTTACTTAAAATTAATTATGTATAATCACGTTAATTAAAATCAATTTTACACAAGACATATCCAAATACACACTTACTGTTTGAGTGGGCTTTGGGACAAAATGGATATTCAGTCATGGAGTTATTGTATACACTTTTCATCTTAAAGATAAAGATAGCAAGAAAAATAATAATTAATAAAGTAGAGACTAAGAGAAATATATAAATCAATGCTTTGATAAATTTAATTATGATTTATAATTATAACTTTTATATATGTTTATCGGAATTAATTTTCAGCAAATAAAAAAAAAGAGTAACAGCAATAATTGAAATAAAGATTTATCTAATTTTTTCTGTGCAAAATTAAAAATCATAAAAAAAGAACAAAATAAATATCATACTACCTATTTTTTTTAGTTCTTATTCCCTCTCATTTTTTAACTTTTTAAAAAAAAATGTCAGTTTTAGAAAAAATACACTCCTATAACATACTTTAATCATTCCCTCTTTAGAAACACTCCCCTATCAAGATGCCGTACACTTTGCATGACCTGAGCAAGGAAAATATCACAAAAGGAAAAAAACTATCCCATAAAAGAAAGAAACCGGTAGATAGAAGTAAGAACTTTCTTCAACTAGCAGTACTACCCATTACCACCCAAGCTTCAGAAAAAATGGAGTTTGTTATTACGGTCTTATTACAACGCTAAGAACAATTTCCATCCTCCTCTCCCTCCTCTAACACTTCTCTGTTCCCCTCGACGCCGTGAGGTTCTTTCTCCTTCTCTTCAACTCTGTCGTCATCGGCGTCCTCAGACGCAACAAGGGGCTGCCAACGTTGGTCTACGAGGCACGTTCAATGGTGAATATGCAAAACCATACCGCAGCAATAGAGGAATGTATTTTTTTTAAAGAAAACCTTTGAAGAAAATGAATAAGCAAAGAGGATAAGGGGATATAGGAGCTGCCTTCACTTATTACTTACAGACTTACAGTACTAGGAAGAGACATGCGCGCGCGCGCGCACACAGTAATTTGTAAGTTTTTGGCCAACACAAGATAATTTGTATAATTATTTTACAATTGGCAGATTAACAACCCAAGGCTCAAATGCTTATTTATGCAATGACTCCGCGTCCAGAGCTGATAATAAAAATTGAAATAATTTTATCAAAAAATAAAAATAAAAATTGAAATTTCGTTCATATTTTATTTAGACATGTATCTGAGAACTGAGAAGGCTTAAATTCTAAAATAATTATTTTGTTTTGACTAAAATATGTGTATAATTCTTAATAAATATTCAAATTTTGTGTGTTTTTTAATATTTTTTTTCTTTGTTTACTCTTGTTAAAAACATTTTTTAGTCCTTAACATTTTTTTATAATTTCTTGTCATTTAACCAAATTTTGTATTTGATCTCTTATAAAAAAAATTATTATTATTAGTTTCTTTGAAAAAGACTAATAGCATATGAAATTTTTTATCATTAAGCAAATAACAAATTCTATAATTTATCAGGATGAAAAAAATGTCAATGACCAAAAATAATTTTTTTGTTTTAATAGAGATTTAATGTAAAGAAAAAGTTTATTAGAGGACAAATATAAAATTTAAATATTTATTAGAAATTGAAAATATATTTTAGTCTTTTATTTTTATATATTTTAAGAAGCTACAAAATATATATATTTAAATAAATTGATTTAACCTCACGCTAATTTTGGGACAGAAAATTAACCTATGCACATACGTAAGAATAAAAGATTATCTCAAAAAATTTATAATAACTCACATATTTTATTTAATTAATTGAGGTAGACTCTTTAATATTTACATATATATTGAATGAGGCAGAGTAACATAATAATATTCAAAACAATAGTTAATTAAAATATGTACATTAAAACCTAGCCTCATGTAAATCATAGATGTTCGTTTGCATCCTTGTATCAACTATCAACAAGGGATATCAGATATGGGGCCTGAAACATTGATATCGCTCAAAAAAATTATACAAATTTAATGCTTTAAATTTCATAACGAATAGCTGTATTAGGCATTAATTAATTTAGACTTTAGAATAGACATGCCGCTAGACTTTTTGTGAGCTGTGATAAATATCACACGCTTGTAATGTCGGAACAACTCATTCACGTAATCTTCTCTTTCTCTCATTATTATACTAATAATAATAATAATAATAATAATAATAATATTTCTGTGTGGATTGAGTATTTGTTTGCAATTAAAAGTAATCCCTTCCCAAATTTAAAAATTAATAAAATAAGTTTTTTATTTTAATATTTACTATTACACGCAATTAATAATCAAACTTTGTTCGCGATTTCATCATCTACATATTATACCATTCTTTGTTAGTTTTTGCTTTACATGGTAAATAAGATGGAAGTACAACTCATTGGTCAAGTCGTAGGACAACGAGGACTTAATATTAGCCAGCTAGATAATGGATTTGGTACGTTTGACGACATATTTGGATAAACAGTACACTTAATTATTTATTCAATAAATTTTTATCACTCTTGGAGTTATATTATAATTGATAAACTTAATAAATTTATTTTCATAAGGTGATATAGGATTTTTGGTATATAATAAATATAATGAGTTTAGACTTATGACCTCATATGAACATCTAAATCTTCACTATTTGAACCTTATAGATAACAATCTTATAAAAAAAAGTAGTTGTACTTTTTTAAAATAGTATACAATTGATGTTTACAGTTTTGAGTCAGATGACATAAATTTTATTTGTTTTCATGTTTAAAATTTTGTTCAACGCTAACTGATATTTTTTTTCTCTCTTTCAACTCTAACTACATTTAAAAAGGTGAAACAACTTTAAAATAAATACATTATTATTTTCTACATTGAAATATTTGTTACATTCATCCACTCATTTAATCGGAATCATTTGATAAAAATTTGACAATTCATATTTTATCTTGATAAAGAAATTCAAATCAAAATACGTATTAGAGATGTGAAATGTCTAAGTTTTATATGATAGTATTAATTAATGATTTCGTCAATACAGCCTTACCATTAGTCTTCTTTAACAGATGTAAAAATCAGACTAGAGTATACAATTCAATAGGGATTTGGTCACTTAACCGGTTTATCAACTCTCAAAGTCGATATGATAAAGAATCAACGTAAAATCTGTGGAAATGGTTTTAAAACTAGACAAAGTGATCAAAATCGTTTCACTGGAGAAGACATTTAACTAAATTAACTCAATATTATAATTCTACAATTCAAATAAAAATGGTGATTAATACTTATATCGGCCATGCTTATTTAATTTTTAATTATAGTTGTTAATATGTGTTGTTGCATTTAGATGTTATGAAAAACTTGATATACATAGTTTTATGTTTAATTATGTATTTTACATATTGGATCTTCTAATAAGCGTCTTTAGGACATTGAAAGGATAAATTATTTATTGTAGAAATAATAAGAGAACGTTAAAACAAGTTATATTATAGACAACTAAATTTTACACATTTCAATAATAATAATAAAATATTTTAAATCCTTTAATTAATGTTCAAGGACACCAATAACATTTACCTTGCATGTTATAATTAAGTCATCAATAGCAACATCTATAAATAAAGTTTAATTTTTAATGGTATAAAATTGTGTATCATTATCTTCATTATTGTTACCATCACCTTCTTACAACATTCACCACCATCCATGTCATCATTATCACTACCATCATCATTATTGTTTAACTACTCATAAATCGTCCATCACTATTATTGTTGTCACCATTCTCACCACTTCATTTAACATTGTTCTTATATCATCGTTGTTGTCACCATTGATCATTATTGTCATTATTGGCAATGTCTCTCTCTCTGTCCCTAGTATTATAATTGTTATCACTATTACAATCATCATCACCTTCAATCATTGATCAATTTTTTATTAACAAATATTAGTTTTGTTAAAAATATTAGTGGAAGAGATTCAAACTCACACCATTTCTCTTCCTTCTTCCTTCACCCTTAAATCTCCCTTTCCAACCATCAAACCAACTTTATATCTTCCACCAATCATTAATCCTTATCATGGTGTACATCAAACAATAAATATTAAAACTTACATGTTATTATTATCTTATCTTATTTTATTGTATTCTAAACATTAATTGAGTCCTTAATATAATATATTTTATTAAAGATTACAATAATATTATTTAATTATTATCTATTTAATTACACTTGAGTTACTCTTAAATCTTTGAATTTTAAATGAATGTCTTCACCGGCTTAAGAACATTTTTTATCAGTAAATGTTAGTATTTAAAATGTTAATTTTTGTTAACGGAAAAAAATCAAATTCACAGCCTTTTCCTTCTCTCTTTTTTCCCTTATCATCCAACCTATCTTATAACATTTTCTTTGAATTGTGCCATTCTCACATATGGACGCCCAATGTCAAGATGCAAAGACTGGAATAATTCCTAAATGGGCTCAGGCTATTGATCGATATACATTTCTATCAGGTATTTAGGTTCACATTCGATACATCAAAATTTAACTTTATGACAAATCGACGCAGAAAAGGGTTTTGCAAATTGGAATAAATCAGATACAAAAATCCTGTTGGAACCAGACATGTAAAGAAATGAATAACCAGGACAATGTACGTCGGGGGTGCACCCATAGCAGGGCGAAAGAATACCCGATCCTTAAAAGAAAAGATTATCCGAGGTAAAAGCAACATTTAATGGGTGAGTCTTGTTAATCTTCTTAGTCTAATAATGCTGATATTGAAATTGAGAATAGTGATCCTCGTAATGGCTGTTATGTATAAGTGACTAAGTGGATCATGTGACACGGTGCATTATAAAAATAATGTTGTGCTAGATCATGTGACTCCCAGTGTCTGAAAGTTGAATCCCCGAGAATAGATTTGGTCTATTTCTATGACCTTGGATTTTAAAATTGCAATTGCACTCACATCACCAGGCTTTCCTCACCTCTAGATCGAAGCTCATTCAAACTTATTTAATAATAACATAATTAAAAAAATATCTGTACTTCCAAGTCCCAACTCCAACTAGAGTAAAAAATTAAATCCAACCT
The DNA here is from genome assembly GCA_013407115.1 of Glycine latifolia. NCBI lineage: Eukaryota > Viridiplantae > Streptophyta > Magnoliopsida > Fabales > Fabaceae > Glycine > Glycine latifolia. The sequence goes on from CM023941.1 coordinate 37,377,631, forward strand.
ATAAAGATCCATCCAGTCTGGACACATAACACTACTCTCGGAACCATATTCAATTTCAACAAAGAAAAACGATCCAATCTGCCACGTAATACTATTAATACTGCACCTTTACCCATCAAACAAAACCAAACCCACCCAATTTTTTATTGTAGTTATCTATCTAATCTAATTAGTACTAGTAATTACTACCCACCCTCTCAACATAAAATAAGAAGGTTTGTAGTTTAAAATGTGGTCTTCCTGATGACTGGTGCAGAAAGTAGTATAAGATGATAATGAAAGTAGAATTAGAGGAATATTAAATGTGTGTAAATTACAAGGTTAGCCATAAAAAACAGTGACATAGGGTGGTATGGAGACAGAGTAGGCAGAGTAACGTGTCAGTGTCCAATTGGGTGGGATGGAAGGTAAAGGGTGAAACAAGAAAGGAGAGAGAAAGTGTGTGTGGGACTGAACTGCACTGGCCATTCGCATTGGCAAAGGTGGTCAAAGCAAAGACCGGATAAGCAAACCGATGCGTATAGTCAAAGCAAAAACTGTCACAGTCTAATGCTTTGCTGGCATTTTACCCTTAAAATAACAAAAGCAACCCTTTTGGTCGCTCTCTCACTCCCGTTTTATAATTCTAAATCCATGTTTGGGTTTTTTTTGCGACCAAGAATTGTCGTTTTTCTATTTTTAAAGCATAAATTCATAAAGTAGTAGTTTTCTTTTTTGATAAAAAAAAGGCATCTATATAAGATATTCGATTTGCTAAACGAGATGTGCCATTGAACACCAGAAGCTCCTTTTATTTTTTTTTATTTTTGTGTGTTTGCTATAGAGATTAGTGGGGTCCACTATTTATTTTAGTTAAAAAAAGTATTTAATTTTTTACATTGGACCCATCGTGGGCCGCACCGGTTATTCATTCGTCCCGTGGGGTTTTCCCTGGACTTTTGGGAAACTCCATTGCCTTTCTTGCTTCGTGCGACCTAGACTATAACTATTTCTTTATTTACCCTCTTCAATGCCCAATATACCCTTGATGCCTTTACCATGCCACGGGAAAGAAAGACTTTATAACATTATATTTTAATAAAAATTTTACTAAAAAAAATATAACATGTAATATTTTCAATATATCTTACTATAATTTTTAATTCTATACGCATGAATGAAATGATTATGATACCTTGTGTGTTTGTTCGAATTTTGCGGTTGAAAGGGCCTAAGAAAAATGTTTGTTCAAGGTTTTACGCTCTCCAACTACCTTCTCTAAATCAAACCAAACCATTCATTCATGTTATAAAAGTTTTTACCTATGTGTAAGATAAATATAATGATATCATCTATGAATATATTTAATCTAATTGCATTAAAAATCTCCATTTATAGTGTACACGTATTTACACCCACTACCGTAGTAATAACACAAACTCTTGCTGAATATCAATAATATTACAAAAAAAAAACTGAAAATGAATAAAAACAACGCTATACAAAATGAAAAATGAGAAATAAAAAGGGAAATAACCTTCGGGTGTGAACGAAAACAAAAAGGATAGTGAGAAAACAAAAAAATGATCCATTAGGCGATGAACGATTAAAAGGGATATTAACGTAATTTTCATTTGGTATACTTACATGAATGATAACGATAGAGACCTTCGCAAATACTATGTAATAATTAGTATAATTTTAATAATTATTGTTATAAAGTGTGTTAGTTAGTAAACTAAAAAGAAAGAAAAGGGGGAGTTAACGGCGACACATTAGATGAGTGCACGTGTGGTGCTCGGGCCGAGACCGGCTGATGGCCATAACTCGTACTTTCCCGGTAATGTAAAAATTACTAAAAGAAAACAAAAATTAGTTAATGTAAAACATGGAATTATTTAATTATTTTTGCACAGTTTGGGAAGTGCCCAAAAAGAAGAGGTGAAGGAGCGTTTGGGAGAGAGAGGGATGGGTTTTCTATGCTACTACTTCTTCTCTTCCCACTGTGTAGTGTAGCCCATGGTGGTACGGTCCTTTTGGTTCACCATCTCCATCTCTTTTAACTTCCAAGCCTTCTTGCTGTTTTCCATCATTATTCTCTGTTCTGCCTTCTCAATTATTTCTCTCCAATCCACCCCCCCCCCCCCCCCTTTTTCTTCACCTTTTTTTCGTTTTTTTTTTTTCCTTTTTTTCCTACTGCCATTGATTTTGTAGTAGTTTGTTTGAAGTAGTCGTAGTTGTAGTGGTCCGCACTGTTTGGTCTTTGATTGGTCTAGATTCTTTTTTGGGGTCTTCATTGTTTGCTTGATTTAACCCCCCTTTTTGAAGCTCCCAGCACCAAGTGAAAGAAGCTCGATTATATGTTCATGATGTGAGATGTGATCCTTTTTTTTTTTTTTACCACACATAAAGCGAAGTTCCACAGTGAACCCCTCTTTTTCCCCTTCAAGACTCACTTCTTCTCTTTCTCATTGCACTGATCTTAGGGGGTTTGTTTTCTTGGTTTCCTTCCCTCTCTATCTCTGCCTTGCACTTTTCTGTGTTTTTTTTTCTTTCTCAAAAGGGGTTTCGAAAATGCCGATGTTTCAGCCTTGTCGGAAGGACATTGTTGCTGGGTACGAGGGTGGTGGCGACGGCCAGATTCTAGATCTGGACACCGCCGTGAAAGACGGCGTTTTGGGCGGCGTGGAGGGCGGCGTTGTGGGAGGTGGGGTTGGTGAGAAGGTGGATCTGGGGAAGATGATTGAGGAGCTTGAGCTATGTGAAGTGCCGAGCGTGTTCATTTGCCCAATCTCTTTGGAACCAATGCAAGACCCTATTACCCTCTGCACAGGCCAAACCTACGAAAGGTCCAACATTCTTAAATGGTTCAACTTGGGGCACTTCACCTGCCCCACCACGATGCAGGAGCTCTGGGACGATTCCGTCACTCCGAACACCACCCTTTACAGGCTCATACACACGTGGTTCTCGCAGAAGTACTTGCTCATGAAAAAGAGGTCTGAGGATGTTCAGGGAAGGGCTTCTGAACTTCTCGAGACACTGAAGAAGGTGAAGGGCCAGGCTCGGGTTCAGGCCCTCAAGGAGCTTCACCAATTAGTGGCTTCTCATGCCACTGCGCGAAAGACTGTGATTGATGAAGGTGGAGTTTCTGTTCTGTCTTCTTTGCTTGGTCCTTTTACTTCCCATGCTGTTGGCTCTGAGGTTATTGGCATTCTTGTGACTTTGACCCTTGATTCGGAATCTAGGAAGAATCTCTTGCAGCCTGCTAAGGTTTCCTTGATGGTGGACATCTTGAATGAGGGTTCCATTGAGACGAAGATCAATTGCACGCGGCTGATTGAGTCTTTGATTGAGGAGAAGGATTTTCGATCGGAGGTTATATCGAGTCATAGTCTCTTGGTTGGGTTGATGAGGCTTGTTAAGGATAAGCGGCACAGCAATGGAGTGTGTCCTGGGTTGAGTCTCCTCAGAACAATTTGTTTGCATAAGGAAGTTAGGAATTTGCTTGTGAGCATTGGGGCTGTTTCTCAGTTGGTTGAATTATTGTCTGGCATGGAGCCTGATTGTTTGGAATTGGCCCTTTGTGTTTTGGATGCGTTGGCGTCGGTCCCCGAAGGTAGAGTGGCTTTGAAGGATTGCTCTAACACCATACCCATCATGGTGAAGCTGTTGATGAGGATCTCAGAAAACTGCACTCAGTATGCTTTGTCGATTCTATGGTCCGTGTGCAAGCTTTCACCTGTAGAGTGCTCGTCGATTGCGGTTGATGCAGGGCTTGCTGCGAAACTCCTACTCGTGATTCAGAGTGGTTGCAATCCTATATTGAAACAACAGTCTGCTGAGCTTTTGAAGCTGTGTAGTTTAAATTATTCTGATACTATCTTTATTTCCAAGTGCAAGCTTACCAGAACAATCCAATGATCATGGACTACATCCATCTGGTGGTGCCAACAATTTGTATATTTGTGGGGCAAGAGTAGTAAAGAAGATCAGTTGCATCTCAAGACCACCGGACTCTAATAAACCCCAAGACAATGATCATGGGGTTGAGGTGCAAGTCTCTCCTGTATATATACCTTATGTTTTGATTCCAACAATTGTTTTGAATGAAGAAGAATCTTAATGTGGACATTGACACACCCTTGCTTCAGTGCGGTCTTCTTCTGCTGGTTACTTTTTGTCCAATGTTTATTTTCAATAAGCCCCATCATGAAGATACTGAAATTTTTTATACTGCTTTGGGGTTATTATATATGGATGGATGTAGAAATCATGCTGTTGTTGGGTAAAAGATACTTCTTGGGAGAGTGATCACACAGCGATGATGGAGGAGCATGCAATTTCAATTGTAATTTTGAGGAGTTGCCATGCTCCATGCCTTACTTTTTTATTGTATCTTCTTCCTCTCTGGATCTTTTAGAGGCCTCCAATTTTCCATTAAAAATATTGGGAATTTTGCTTTTTGATCTCAAACGTGTAGAGAGACTGGAGAGCCTGTAACCGTCAATTTTTATGTGTACAATGGAAGCAATTGTTCATGTTAATTCTGCAGTTCAATTCAACTTCTTCTAATTTGTGATGTCTATCTTATTAATTATTTTATATGCATTATTATTATTATTATTGGTTTGCTGCTATGGAAATGACCTATCAGGGAAGGGAACAGAGTGAAATAGTAGAGAGATGGCAGGTGCACTCCTTCACCAGATGTGCCAAGTTTTACAGTAATTTATGGATGACTAGACAACCGGGTGAGTGCACACTTTTATTTATCCTTTTGTGGTAGGGTTTGAGGACAAGACTCCATATAGCTACTCACTGAATCACTGGCTGATTGAAAAAGAAATATAAGTAATCTTAGCTTTCACTGAATAGGAACGTTGAATTGCAGTTTGGCTTTAGGAATACCTACAAATCAGAGAACAGCATTGTCTATAAAGTCTATTTGCCTACGCAACCAGTGTTACTATGCACGAAAAAAGCCACGCCCTAAAAAAATAGCCACGCAACGTTGCTTTTAATATAGTCATAGACGCACGCTTAAGGGTAAGTGCAATAAGATTTATTTGGTGAAAAAAATGCAATTAAATTTGATAGCTTTGATCAGTATCTGGTGACTTATATATCAAGGTGACTACTATTTGTTTAGATACATAGCGCACGGTAAGTATAAAATTTGATTCTTGAAAATCACTTGTATGCAAATTGATTTTTAAAGCTACTTATTTTTTTTAGTAATTCAGCTGACCCAGCTTATTCCTTCCTTCCACAATCCATTTGTATAAACAAAAACTTATCGAAACCGGTAACTGTTCTTCGTAAATTTATATCAAAGTAATGCAAGTAACATCTTTTATGATCAAATTGTATTGTTTAATCAAAATAGTTACCTTTATAAATTTTGGTGAACGGATGAGTAGATTCTCCTTTATTATTTTGGGTTGTGCAACCTTATTCATACATGATATGCGTCTTCCTGCTGTTTATAAAGTTGTTGATTGAACAAAAGTTGCCAATTAAATGCAATCCACGGCAAGATCGCAAGTGACTTTCTCCCCCAGTACTTTGCTTGCCTTCAAAACGAATTTTTGTCCGAACCAAAGGATCTTCAAAGGCTTAGGCCTGTTTGGATATCAATCAAAATCAATTTTTCTCACTGCCATAAAATTTTTTAGTGTGTTTGGTTGAGTCATTGATCCACGTTATGCAGCAGATCCACGTCCAAGTTTAAAAAATGACACACAAGCTAGTATTTCTAGCTTTAAGAGTTGATGCACGTCGGATGAATGCCCAACTAAATACCCATTTAATGTAAAATGTGTTTGAGATAAATTTCCGCACACGTTTGAATTATACTGATTAATTAAAGTTCATCTATTAAAACAATACTAAAGGCACATATACAAGTTTGAATACTAGATGGTGTCACAACCACCACTGGAGAGGGTGTCAAGAATTCAAGAACTGATATAGAGGGGGCGAATAGGAGTTCGAGTCTATCCTCCCTTAAAACTTTTAATATATATATCATACGGGTGGGGTAGCAAAATTGGTAAAGAAAAGTAAGACAGACAATGTATCAATGGAAAGTCGGAATAGAAAACGGATTTCATATGACTATGAACTTGATAATATGAGGAGTAATATTATAAATTTAAAACATCAGAATGAGGGATGCAGCCCTTGTAAAGACATAAAAATTTCCTGTTGCTATAGTTCCGATAACTAAATTGAAAAATCTATCGTTACAATGAACAGTAATTAGCAGCAAGAAAAGATGATGTAATGATGATGCCAGTCTTCAACAAGATTAATTCTGAAGTAGTCGTCTTCATTTTGGTAGAAGTCGTTTGATGATGAAACATGGTCTTTATGCTTCTTTGCAAATTCTTCAGACTTTTTTGTTGATGAAGAAGCTTCCTCTTCCTTATTTAAAAGATTAAGAATTATTTGCATATTTTCGACAAATTTCTCCTTTGTTGATGATGCAGAAAGTGTTGATAAAGCTACTTATCTTTGATTTAGAAACTGACATGTTTTTGGATTAGCATTCTTGATCAACTTTGGATGGTTTTTGAACTAGATTTTAACTTGTTTGGGATGAGCTCAGGAGTGATCAAATTGGGACCACCATTTGACCAGAGCTCACCTCACTAGCATAGGGAGTTGTCCTTTATTAGTGACACTTCCGTAGACATATTGCTACTGGAATATCCAGGCGAGAGATATTTTACTAAAGAAATGCAAGTCTGCAAGAAAAGGATCATCTCCAAACTCTTATTTCTTAGTAAATGTTGTTAATCCAGATACGACTTCCGAAGGAAGAATATCAAGGACTGGTCCAAAATAATTCCACCAATGAATGAACCATTGTGGGAATTCGTATTGAACATTTTGTTTAAAATAGATTAACCATGAATGCATAAAATCTTTATTCTGAAAGAAAAAGAAATTATGTCAGGCTATTTGATAATTCTAGTAATTAAAACCAATGAGATCATAATTTTGAGAAAACCTTTTAATCTTATTTAAATCTCTGAATTCGTTTGGTGTTAAAACCTTAAGAATTTGTAGTGTTGAATAAGCAATTTAATTTGAATTATTATTTTTATGATGTTTGATTTGGATTGAATTACAGTCAACCAAAATAAACTCATAAAAATTTCTTGATTGATATTGGTCTATAATGGAATTGATCTCCCTGGAAATCTTTTGAAAATATTTTTTGGGCAATTTTGTTTGGCTTGGAATCCCAGAATTCTAGTTCCATTTGAATAACATCCTGACATTTAGGTTTTAGGATGTATTGGGTTTGAGATTTGGATTTTTGGGAAGCCAAAGGTTCATGTTGATGAACAACATCTTTATCTTTGGGTTGATGGAGGGTTATTTGTTTGTTTCTAAGATTTTCAATCATGGTTGAAAGACTTTCATGTCTCCCTCTTCTAAGGCTATGTCAACCCATGATTTTGATGGAAGACCTTTGGAAAGGTGATTTAAACCTTGCTCTGATTGGAGTTTAGATTTTTGGGTGGATGACCCAGTTTGAGTTTGAGGGTTCAGAGTAGATGATCTTGATTGGGTTGAAGACCCTTATTGAATTTTTTATTCAACTTCCTGTTTGGAAGATCCTGAAAGGATGCTTAAACCATCAATTGTTAGTCTTGGTTTGCTAGTGCTTCTGCCTCTCCCTCTTCCTCTGTAGAAGGAAATTTTTTTCCAAATTTGACATTATGCTATTACTGATTCCCTCCTGTAATATTCACGAGTAAGATAGTCAGAAAGAGAGTTTACGATAGCTTTGAGAAATTCTATTTCAAAATCAAATATACTTAAATTTGCTTGCCATATGACAAAATTTTGTTTTGATGCAAGACTTTTAACATTCTTTTGTAAAATTTCTTTTGTAGATTTACAATCTACACTAATTAAAAACCTTTGAAAAAGTAAACTAGATTTAACCATATATTCCTACTTCTCCATCAAGCTTTGAGATCATACAAGGTAGGGGTAGCAAAAATGTGGAAAGAAAACTAAGACACACAAAACATCCCACCCACCCATATATTGGTACTTCTCCATCAGGCTCAGATACCATTAGGGATGGAAATGGGCCAGGCCGCCTATCAGGGGCCTTTGGCCTAGCCTATTTAAAGCCTGGTCTGGCCTAGCTTGTTTATTATAAAGGCTAGGCTAAAGCTTTTTAAAAAGTATGTTTAAATAAAAAGGTTAGGCTCAAGCTTTAAAAAAAGCCTGTTAGGCCTATCAGGCTGGCCTATTTAATATATATATTAAAACTTAAAAATAATATATTTATTTTCTAAAAATATTTTTCCTTATTATGAAGGTGGATGATCAACCACTTCAAAAAATCACATTGAAAATCTCATAAAATGATTATTACTTATTTTGAAATATAAGTAAGAAGTTGAGACATTTTCTGTTTAAAAATTGTTTCTTTAATTTTCTTAAATTGATTTAAAGTATTTTATAAAATTAAAATTTCTATTAAAATAGGCTTTTTAATAGGCTCGCAGGCCAAACCAGGCTTTTAAATAGACTAGGCCAAGCCGGAAAAAAAAAAGCCTATGACAGGTAAATAGGTCAGGCCAAACTTTATGTTTTTAAATCAGGCTAAGGCCAGGCCTAACCAAGCCTGACTTGGCCTGACCTGTTTCCACCCCTAGATACCATAAAGGGTGGGGGTAGCAAAAATGGGGAAAGAAAACTAAGACACACAAAACATCCCACCCACACCCACACACAAAAGTTAATTAGTATAAAATTAGTTTTAATTTTATGGGTAAAAATAATATTTTTTTTAAATAATTATTTATTTATTAAAAATTAGACATTTAAATAATTATAAAAGAAGAAAAAAAATTCAATGTTCCTTTATAAGATTTCTGAATCCATCCCTGGTCAAGATGAACTTGAAGCTTGAAACTCATCATCTATAGAATAACTAAGTTTCAAATGAAATAAATGTAAAAAAAAAAAAATTGCATCTTTATTTTTTGGTAGATATACCCATTAAGTTTCAGGGTACATACAACTGACGGTATCCTCCTATAAAAGAATTAGGGGCAGGGGTATTAAAGGACTGAAGGTGTTCAAGACCTCATTTTTTCTGTTTCTTTTTTTCTTTTACGATAAGTTATACATGTTTCTGGGTCAGCTGCATCTGCAGTAGTCCAAATCTTGAGTTGAGAGTGTAAAGATATCGAATGGAGTGGACCCGGTTGCTCAGTGATAATTTCATTAGTGAAAGTGTATTTAATAACGAACATATGTTTCTAAATCCCCCAATGTTTATAGGATGATGACTAAGAATCAAGTGATCACAAACATGGTTTTTGGAATATTTAAGTTTGTTATTAATGAAGACGAAGATGATCCGTGACTGAAGCATTTAACCAATTACCATACAGCTTAAGCAGGATTCAAGCCTTTTCAAGGTTCAGAAACAGGATTACGCTGAACGAAATCAAAGGTTAGATTGATTTAAGTAATCAGTCTAGAATTACTTTTTACAATATTTGATGAATATGATTTTAAAAAAAAGACCTTTTCAAATGAATTTCATTTTGGAATAAGATAACTCGAATGTAATTTTATAAAAACCTGTTAACCAAATAGTATTAATTTAAAATTATGAAAATCCGTAAATTAGAAATCGTAAATTTTTCTATAAACTTTTTTAATACAACATTTTCTGCAAATCCATGATATTTTAATGAGATCTATTATATTATACTACAATAACTTCTTAAAAAAGAAAACTGCTCAGCTTTACACAAGCTTACAAAATAATATAATTAGAATCTACTGTATCATACACTCCCAATTATACAATGTTCACAAACGCATGTGTAAGATCTCTTATCTATTTATACTAATATAAGTCTTTCATTAGTTTTTAAGTGTCAACTTCTTATAATTCTGTCAAAAAAACCTTCTTACAATATTTCCCCGCTCTGGCCGCTCAACTTTTTACAAATTTAAAAAACAATATCAATATATTCTAATTTCTTCCCTATTATATACAATTTTCACGGACACTGTTGTGAAATAGTACTATAATAAAATTCTCCCTTAGTTTTAAGGTGTAAAATTATTATAAAAATCTCCCAATTATACAATGTTCACGAACACTTTGGTAAAATCTTTAAAGTCTAAATTAAAAAAAAAAATAGATATTTGATTTTTTAATTTTAAATGTATTTTATTAATAAAAAATATTTTGGTGATAAATCAAGCAATGAATTCTTATCTTTACAATTATTTATATTTAAAGATGTAAAAAATAAATTTCAAAAATACAAAAAAAACGAAATAGTATTTAAGTAATTACTTTTGTAAGATTTGGTTTGCATCTCTATATTTATTTTTTCTATGTAAATTTTAAATTTAAGTTAAGATATATCTTTCATGTGGAGATCCATTTTTTAAAGCAATATTATAAATAATTCAAAGTTTGATAATTGATTTTTCATTTTTTTAAATAAGTAATCTTGAGATAAAATAACTGTAAGGCTATTTGACTTTTAACTTTAGGAAGGATATATTTCCTATTCCTAGATTTTTTTTTTAATCAGATGAAATGTTGATTAATAAAGTTCAATATAAACACTATGTACCCCTAAACATTTGTGACTATTAGTTAAGGGTGACCACAAGAGTATTAAGTGGGGAAGTGGGGCAAATTTAAATAAATAATACAAATTAATTAAATAATTTGAAAAAGGGGACAATTTGGAAAATATTTAAGAAAATGGGGCTGTTGAACACGCCCAAAATAGGCGTGTTCCAGTCCCTTGGCTCTATATAAGTTGGCCCTTGATAAGCTGCAGATGCATTGGTTCAGTGATTTTTTGTTGGGTTCATTAGTTGTGGTTTGGTTCTAGTTTAAGCGTTCTCCAAATATGAGTTCAGGTAGTCAGAGTGTTGATGTTATGTTATGTTTTAATGGAAGAAAAGTTAGAGGACGACAGAGTGTTATTTTTGAAGGGAACAATAGGTCGATGCGTATCAATCGAAGATCAACGCTTAGTGAATTACATGAGAAGATACATAGGAAAATAGGTTTAAACGACAACCAACGTATCAGTTTGGTGACGACAAGGTTATGGCAACACAATCATTACACGGGGAGTCAACTGCTGGATGATGAAGACGTAGAAATTGTAATCGACCAATTTTTGAAGCAGTCAAGGAATGAATTGTTAGAATTGTACGTGGATTATGTCGCATTGGAGGATGATGTTTTGCCCTTAGCCATGAGGTCAGCGGCTTTTAATTCTGCAAATAATGAAGCATCATATGCTGCTCCTGCTCCAGATGTAAACGTGTCTGAGGAAGCTGAACATGACCCAACTTGGGTTATGGATGATGATGATGAGGACGACGATGATGAAAATATCACGATGGAAGATCGTCTTCTTGTGGAGGATGCTAGTGCGTCGGATAATGATGAAGATGCTGGCGTGCATGCGACTGAATTCCAAGGAGACACTGGTGTGGGGTCATCTCAAAGGCGTCATCATGCGGACGTTCGATCTGCTCAAGTAGAAGAACCTGTTGAAGGTATGTTAGACTGCTTTAATCAGTGAAACTGTAGTGATATATGTTTACTTGTTAAATTCTTCTAAGTTTGAATGATCATAATATGTAGATGTTATTTAGGGTTTATGGGTTATGGTTTAGGGTTTATGTGGGTTATAATAATTGTTTAGGGTTATGGGTTTGGGTCTCTGGTTCGGGGTAAAGGTTGTATGGTGTTGTGTCGATGATGGTTAGGTTTAGGGCTTAAGGATGAGGTGTTTAGGGTTTAGGGGGTTATGGTTTAGGGTTTTAGGATAATGGTTGAGGGTTGAGGGGGTATGGTGTTAAGAAAATGGTTGACTGTTTAGGGTTTACGGTTAGGGTTTAGGGTTTAGGAAGTATACTTAATGGTTTAGGTTTAGGGCTTTGTGATAGATAATTCCAAATTTCTTTAATCGGGGTTTTATGCTTGCCTTCCTCATAGACTACGTATTTTATTTGGCATATATGTTTAGGTGCTGAGGTCATTCCTTTTTGGCATGGAATTCCACATTACACATATATTGATTGGAGTCATCCATGCGACGAAGAAGAATCATTTACCGGTTCTGCTTCGGGTTCGGGTTCGAGTTCAGGTTCAGTGCAAGGTCCTTGGCAATTAGGGGAAGACTTGTTTGTTAAACAGGAATTTGCATCGAAAATGGATGCCCAAATTGCAATTAAACGGAACCTCATGAAGGAGCATCAAGAAGCAACTGTGGTTGAGAGCAAGCCTACAAAGTTTAGCATGAAGTGTGTTCGACACAACGATGGTTGCCCTTGGAGGGTTAGAGTAATCAAACCAACGTATGGTGAGAAGTGAGTTGTTTTAAGATGGGGTGGAAAACACAATTGCTTGAATGATCATATTTCACAGGGTCACAAACAACTTGACGTTGATGTTATTGCTTCACTTGTAGTAGGTATGTTTCTATTAAATTTGGTTAATATGAAGATTATTGTTTTTAGAGGTATGTTGATAATGTCAATGTTTCCATTTGATTTTTAGGAATGGTTAGGGAGGAACCGTCTGTGTCAATTGCATTGGTTCAGGAGAGGATCACCAATACCTATGAATTTAAAGTTTCATATGGAAAAACTTGGTATGCGAAGCAGAAAGCAATGACAATGATTTATGGGGATTGGGAAGAGTCTTATGCATTTTTGCCAAGGTGGTGCGACTACATGCTTCATTTTTCACCAGGTTCTTTTTATGATATTCAAACAACTGCTTATTTTGTGGCAAATCGGCTGGTACGGGCAAAACGTGTGTTTCATCGCATGTTTTGGACTTTTAGGCAGTGTTGCGAGGCTTTTAATTTTTGCAAACCCATCATCCAAATTGATGGGACTCATTTATATGGGAAGTATAAAGGCAAATTGTTGATTGCCACGACTCAGGACATAAATAATGAGTCTCTGCCATTGGCATTTGCCATTGTTGAGGGGGAGACGCTTGAAGCTTGGGAATACTTCCTTGCTAACATTCGTATCCACGTAACCCAAATTCAAAATATATGTCTCATTTCAGATCGGCATCGGAGCATCATATCTGCTGTGGAGAATCATGTCGGCTGGCAACCACCTCATGCGCATCACATGTTTTGCCTTCGTCATATTGCCAGTAATTTTAATCAAAGGTTCAAGAGTGCAAGATTGAAGAAGGCCCTCATGACTTTAGGTATGTTAACAAATATTTCAACTGCATTAAGTTGAGACATATCTGTAAACAGAACAATCTTAATTTGTTTATTATTCTGCAGGTTATACTCCCAGTGTGGTTGATTTTGACACCGCGTTTAACGGTTTCGTGATACCAGTCCTGAGGTTGCAAAATGGATTGATGCGATCCCTAAGGAAAAGTGGACACTTGCATATGATGTAGAGGGGAGGAGATATGACCATATGACAACAAACTTGTCAGAATCAGTCAATAGGGTGTTCAAGGGAGCAAGGAACATGCCTATCATCGCTCTTGTGAAGCACACGTACACCCGTGTGGTGCATTATTTTGTATCCAGAGGTCAGGCGGCCGTTTCACAGCTTTAACATTCACAACGACATTGCAAAAATGTGGTTGATGCTATGAGACATAACCAGACCGTTGCTACAGGCCACCATGTAGGCACATATAATGTTGACCAAACGGTATTTCAGGTGGAAAAGGGTTAGGATAGGGTATATTCTGTCAACCTTGCTGAGCGTTATTGTCAGTGTGGCAAGTTTAAGGCGTTCAAATACCCATGTAGTCACGCCGCAGCTGCTGCTTTACATGTTCATCAAAATCCTTATCAGTTTGTGGATGATGTCTTCCTGGTAAACAACTTGGTTCAGGCTTATTCATTGCCATGGCAGCCAATCGGTAATGAACGTGATATTCCACCGAGTGAAGATTCAGTTGTCATACCTGACAGGGAGATGTTGCGTGCAAAGGGTCGTCCAAGGTCCACTAGACTACGTAACGAGATGGACGAAGTGGAAACAATTCCAAGGCACGTCAGATGTGGAATTTGCAAGCAGGTTGGACATAATCGGAGGAATTGTCCTACTCGTGGTGGTGCTTCATGAATTTGAAATTATGTATTTTTAATTAATGTGATGTTAATGTATTTTATTTATAAAGACATGTGTAACTGTTTTATTCCTAAAGCAAGAACCTCGACGTACATTGTTTCCACTTGTGCCAAATCCATCATCATATACACAGAGAAGAAGCAAAACAGAACAAGAAAGAAAACGTGTGATCATGTCTTTCTCCCATTCACCTTTTTCATTAGCTCATGCTCATAGTCCCTAGAGTAAGCCTTTAATCCATGCCAAACTGCTCTCAAGAACTTGGCAAACGAATGCAGCAAAGCACTTGTTACAACTGTGATCAGTGAGGACATTGGTCTTGTTGCTGTCCTTCCAAATCCCCCAAAACCAAACCTTTGTCACCTAGAAAAGATTCCACTATTCCCTCCAACAGGGACATATAGTGCCCTTGTGGCCATGGCTATTGCGAAATCAAATCACGCTATGGCAAGGACTACTATGCCTGCCCCATCACCCTAACCAACATCAACAGTAACTCATTAACCATAAACCCGAAACCCTAAAGACTAAAACCATCAACCCTAACAAATTATCCAAATTACTGAACACGCGTAACAAATAGGGCGTGACTAAACACACCCAAATAGGGCGTGACTGAACACGCCTAACAAATAGAGTGTGACTAAACACGCCCCTATATAAGACAGACAACCCTACTCTAACACAACATACCTCCTGTCTTCGAAATTCACTCTTAATACTATGGCATTCTTAGGAGAAACAACCAGTTAGAGCATTGGTAACTCCAAATTAGCATTCATTTTTTCAAATGGATCAATGGAACATAACGAAACTGGTGTTTCTTTTCAATGTCCTAATCCAATCTCAATGCGAGTGCCAAATGAGTGTTCTTTTCAGACACTCAAGAGTAGGATGCACAACACCCTTCTGCTAACCGACGATCATTTCGTTGATGAAATCTATTACTGACAGCCATCCCTACATGCAGGTCAGCAATATTTTTTTCATTCTCTGCAACTCACAAATGATGATGATGTTTGCACAATGTTAATGTGCAATGACCAAATGTCAAGTGTTGGGCCTATAGAAATATTGTGCAACATCAACAGAACAGCCGATGGTATACTTAACCAACTTCGATCCACAATCGTCCCTACACATGATGCAATGCTATATTACAACGGCAAGTGGAACATACCACGAGGAGCAGATTTTATTGGTTATGCCTTTACTGGAACAAACCCAATACGATTTGAAATTTCTTTAGGATGCAACATTGAAACACTGAAGGATGTCATTAAGCAAGTTGTGCCTGTTGGGGTTCCCCCTTATGGAATTCACAACTCACAGGTGGTTAGAAAATTGTTTTTCTGACACCCAGGCCATTACGCTTATTCAGACAACACAATCGAATATCACATCAAAGAGTTGCTAAGCGATGAAGACGTGTTAAAGATGTTGGCATAATCCAACTACTGGAAACGTTTTTGTCCAATTGAGATTTTAGCTATTTCTAACAAACCAGTTACCGAAATTGAATGATTAATTATATTAAGTAGTTTTTATCAAGTTTGGCTATCTTCAATTGTTACTGTTAGCCTCTGATATGAATTACAGTTATTCACGGTGTTAGTCATTGTTAATATATCCACTGCTTAAGAAATTTTTTACAAAGGTGCAAAAACTATTACAAATAAACTAAGACTCTTGTGGCCACTGTCGTTGACGCGCCTGACGATCAGGTAGCCTTCGTCTACGTGGTCACAGAGAAGGGTCTGGATGAGAAGGGCCTGGCTCATAAGGGTCTACATAGGGACGTGGACATGGAGTGACCTGCTCTGGAGTTGAGGGCCAGGAAGGCTCAGCAGCTGGGGGCTCATAAGGTACATCTAATGGCCAGCCCGCACAACATTCTGTAGCATAATCAAGCTGCGAGAGCATGTCATCAATGTCGGTACTAGTCCACTCCGCAGGAGCTACGTCACTACTGGTCCCAACATCCGCTGATGGCATCACACCCCCCTGCTAAGTGGAGTCATAATAGAAGGGTTGGCTGCCGTATGTGGATGCTATATATGGAGGCCTAACCCAACCCGATGTGCAAGGACTGAGAGCTGTAATTGGCTCAGGAACATGGTGCATCTCTTTCCGTCGACGCTCTAGCCCACGTCCCTCCTGTCTTCGACTGCCAACGGCAATAGCCAGTTGTGGCTCCTCCTCAAGCTGGGTTTCGGGTGCATGTGGCCCTGCCTCCTCCACCCGACAACTCTCTCTAAATATAGACATTATGCGTCCAACCTCATCCTGCGCTCACTCACGGCTGTAGCTCGGCCACTGCTCATGGCCAAGCGCGAAGTACAACATCTCCAGCCCATCCAACTGTAAAATAAAATATTTAAACATTAGTGTGAATCATGTTCTTTATCATAATAAACATAAATAGAAAATATGTTATTGTCAGCAAAACTTACACCACGACCAGTCTTGACAGCCATCTTCGAGATGTACCGCTTGCCATTTTCCCTGTACCAAACCATGTACTCATGGTTTGGTGACATGAAGCCCTGAACCAGAGGGGGAAGGTCGATGTGCTGGTGCCTAACCTCCCAGTGTCTAATAAATGGTCTGAGCTTGCGGACCCAGTTATCTTCACGTTTACCTCGCAAGGAAAGGTCATGCACACCCTTCAGCTTCCTAGGAGTACGTGGGATTGGCTGATCCCTCCCAAATTGGCGCATGCATCTATCCGACTGCGAATACTCAACTGTGTGGAAGCATATAACAAGACTAGTTGCCATCCACAATAGTCGTTGCTGCTCAGATGCACCAAGAAAGTCGTACTCCACATATGGTTGCTAAACCACTTGCATAGACCAAACGAGCACACAGTTATGTAATGACATGCACCACAAATGCACAATTAAGGACACTTAAAAATAAGTAAACGTACCTCATCCCGACTGAGGGATTCCAATTTCATCCTGTACCAAAGCAGCTCGTGTGCTCGAAACCGGCCTAAAGCATTAAACCTTATTTCAAAATAACTGACATTAGAAAACTATAACACTAAATTCCAACAATTGTTAAAAAATCAAATATACTAGCTACATACCGGTGACTGAAGTGCCACTCTGGGTGAGTAGGCTGCGGAATAGCTGGAGCAATGGGTGGGAATCTCAGCCACGCCCACACCTACAGCAGCATATGACACCCACCAATGTCACTTCTGCGTGGATCAGTACACTCGCACATTTGTCTAAACAAATGTGCAAGGACCGCAGAGCCCCAGCTGTATCCTCCAATATCCTCGAAGTCCCCAGCAACCAATGGGACATATCGCGCTGCGACCATGCTCCCCCTGGATCTGTCGCTCAACAACCATGCTCTAATAAGGCGCGCAATGTGCGCCTTCGTGAACTGCATCACGGCGACCAAATCCGGAACTACCTCACCCCAGTGCGCAAAATGACTATCAAAGAAAGACAGGCGCAAATATCCATCCTTAAGCTCGGTATCTTCCTGAGGTTCATGCCCAAAAACCTCCTCAATGACGCTGCCCCAGTCACCTACAGTTACTCCTGTAACCACTATGCCCTCGGTGGGCAATCCCAAAATACCAGCCACGTCTTCCAACGTGATGGTCATCTCTCCTTGCGTCATATGAAAGGTATGGGTCTCTGGTCTCCACCGCTCAACCAGAGCACTAATAAGCGCAACATCGATCTACAAAAAAAACTAATCAATTCATATGTACAGTTTTATAAAAAAAATTGTTTACTTATTTCCTACTTGCATACCTGAATATGTCGCATGCGTGCGACATGTAGAAAGCCAGCATTTCTCAACATGTCACCAACGATGTCAGGTATATCATCATGAGGTGGCCCCGCCGTTACTTTACCTTGACGAGTCTTCAACAGTCGAGCTGTGTCCTCATTCCACACAGCTTAAGAAACGTGGGTGCGCTGAGTACGCCTACGCAAAACACCCCACTTATACGGGGTTGGGATAACATGGGTTGTCGGATCCATGCTCTCATCCTCATGATCCGATCCAGAGCGCGAAGAATCACTCGAAGATGAATCAGCCATCTAATGAGTATCTTCAACAAAAAAAATGAAACACATAAACAACCAACCCTCAACCATAAACCCACATACCCTAACCCTAAACACTAAAACATTAACCCTAACCCCTAATCCACACACCCTAAACCATAACTCGTTAACCTAACCCACCTACACCCACCTAAACCCTAGACCCTAAATCCACACACCATAAACTATTAACCTAAACACAAAACCAAGACCCTAAATCCACACACACAAAACCCTAAACCCTTAACCTAAACCCTAAACCCTAAACACTAACCCATTAACCTAAACCCCATAAACCCTAAACCCTAAATCCACACACCCTCAATCCTAAACCCTAACTCCTAAACCCAAAACACTAACCCATCAACCTAAACCCCCTAAACCCTAAACCCTAAATCCACACACACCCTAACTACTATGCCCTAAATCCACACA
>CM023941.1:37396383-37446679 GCA_013407115.1 Glycine latifolia
CTAACTACTATGCCCTAAATCCACACACCCTAAATACACACACACAAAACCCTAAACCATTAACCTAAACCCTAACCCATTAACCTAAATTCACACCCCCTAAACCCTAACCCATTAACCCTAAACCATAAATCCACACACCCTAACCCTAAACCCTAACCCATTATCCATACCCCCTAAACCTTAAACACTACACCCTTAACCATAAACACTAAGTCCTAAACCCTAACACATAAACCCTACGTCCTAAACCCTTAATCCTAAACCAACCATCTACATACCTAATACTAACATGAACAAACCTAATAATTTTCTTCCTAACATATACGAACCTAACATTTTAATAACCTAGAAAATTTTCTACAAACATATAATGTACGGCGCTAACAATTCAATAATAAAAAATGCTAAATTATAAAATCCACTTACTTGTTGACAGAGCTTCGTTGCAAGAAAAATCTACCCAAACTCCCAAGCGAACCAAGCCAAACTTCTTCACCTAAGCAAGAAAAGTTACAAATGGTAAATAGTAACAATTTTTACCCCTTTTATAGACCCACCCTACCCAAACACGCCTCAAATAGGCGTGTTTAAACACGCCTATTTTGGGCGTATTCCATGACTCCATTTTCTTAAATATTTTTCAAACTGCCCTTTTTTTCAAATTATTTAATTAATTTGTATTATTTATTTAAATTTGTCGGGGAAGTGGTGTTGATTTTGGTCAACGAGTCAATATGATTTTAGAAATACAAATCCGCAAGAGTTTCTGGTCTTGGGTTACACGTGAAAAATTGAAGTCCAAAACAAACAAAAAATATTTTCATCTTGTCTTTCAGTTACATGAAAACTTATTAACCTTTACATTCCAGATATTAAATGTTTAAAACAACAAATGATTTGAACCGAGGGGGTCCAACGAGCGAAGAGATACGAAAAACTACCATGCTGGACTCGACCCCTGAATGCGTCCCAAGAAAAAGTCCAAAGTCAAAACCATGCTGTCTGCGTGAATGCCTCACGTGAAAAGAATTGGTGTAATTTGGCTCGTGTTGTTGACTCGTCCCTTGAGTTGAGGATAACAAGATTATGAAGAATAACCAGAGCATTGAGCACAATCAGCACGTAAACATTGACTCACATCTTAAGAGAGTAAAGATGTTAATTAAATTAACTGTTCTCTGGAAACGGAGGCCCTTCTTTCTCATACACTTCACACTAAGGACACTTCCAATGCTAGGAGTTTATATGGGTTTCTTATTGAATTTTGGTGGGTCCTCTTTTAAGATACAGTTTCTTATATAAGAAACTTAACTTAAATTTAAGCATTCCAAGAGAGAGAAAAAGTAAAAAAGAATGCCAGATCAGCTAAGAAACTCTCCTAAAATACTGCATTGGAGATGGCCTAATGGTCAAACTATCCATACGTAAGATTCTTATTTTTCTCTGATTATGATTATCTACAGTTATTAACTGCACGTGATCCTGTCCCTTAAATAATTTCTATATAATCATGACTTCTAGAGAATAATTGCAACCCAATTATTTAAATAATTGGATTACAAATTGTAATAATCGCTAACCAGTAGGGTATAAATTAGCTCAATTTGCCAACGGCCGGGTATCTTTAGAGGAAATTTCTGTAAATATCTAAAGGATGCCGGTTTGTTGCAAATTTCAAGTAATTCTTCGGCTGTACGTATAAAATTAGAAAAACATATATTATGATTTATTTGAAAGAAAATTATCTTAAAAGACATTTTATCCACATTTAATTTGTAAACAAAATAGCGGTTAGTGAAATGGGAAAAAATAAAAATGAAATGATATTTTTTAATCTAACTTATTATCATTAGTGTAGTCTAACTTATCTTTCAATCATATTTCTTGTTTCATCCATTAGTTTCAATTTCAAGATATTGTTTAAAGAATATAAATCTAGTTTCATTCGAACTAATGAACAATGAAATATTGATAAAAAATCAAATAACATGAAAGTGCTATGCTTGAATAATTAATTTATTTGATATTGTATAATTAGAAGGAATGAAATAGTTATTTTATCGTTTGTTTTGTTAGGAAACGAACGAATGAAGTTGCCCACTCTCCAACCAGAACATCTAAATTCTTTGCTAGTCATCATATTTTTTAGCATATCCGTCTATATTGAAAGTCTTATTATTAATGAAATAAATGAAATAATATAAATATTTTTCACTATTAGAAAACATAGCTTTTATGACAATTTTTTTTGGCACTTTCGACGATAGTTTTAAATCGTCTTTAAATTAACTATCATAAAAAGTACACGCTTTTCATGACAATTTCTAAATTGTCTTAAAAAATTAGTTTCTACATCGAATTATTCAAAAATCATCATAGATTATTTTATTTATTGTTTAGGATTATGTTAAAAATGTTAGGATTTTAAGACAATTTAAAAAAAATTCATTTTAGAAACTATATTCTAAGATCATTTTTTAAAAATCGTCTTAAAAAATATATATTTTATAACAAAGTTGTTTTCTCCATTTATAAAAAAAATACTAAAGAATCATTAGCATTATTACCGGGTAATCGAGTCCTCTGGACTTTAATACTAAAGAAACCATAAGCATACAATTGAGATAGATTCATAAACATACACTGGCAAAGCTAATTCACCTAATTGAATACCATAACACATTAGTTTTACTTTGGCCATTGACAGACAAGTAAGCGAAAGACACTTCAATTAGTGTGTCTATATTAAAGAAACATTAATATTTGTCCTAATGCTCGTAGTGCTCGAAGAACTCCTTGTGCTAGGTCTACGGGTAATTTTTTTCTGAGATCAGAATCAAAGTAACAAGCATCAAAAGAACGAAGAAATCCACTTACAGTACATAAAAAAGTGCAACATTCAATTAATAGCATACATTAGAAATATACAAACCTGAGTTCCACATCAACTGTGGAAAAGGATTTTTTTTTAATAAAATTAACCGCTAATAAACAATTATTGTGTTGATATATATATATTAAACTTGCCGTGAAAAAAAAGTTTAAAACTTCGTCAAAATGGGATGAGATGGGTGGCATTGGGTTGGACAACAATGATGACATAGAGGTGGTGATTTTCGTTGGAGAAGAGGAAGTAAGAGATGATGTGATAATATTAAGTGTGATGACTTAATAAGATGAGAATGTATGTTAAAACAAATACGTTAAAATATAATTTTTTTACATATATTTAATTTACCAAAAATGAATTTAAGATAATAATATGAAAATGACCTATTTTGCATGTATAAAAATATATTTAAACATTTTTTTCTAGTAACAAATAATTTAAAACTTTTAAAACGAACAATAATAAAAAATCACATGATTCATACATATATGAACCATTCTTTTTTATAACAAAAAAATCACATGATTCAACAATAACTTCGATTCGAATGAAGATGAAGACAAACTTAACGAAATATTTTATACAATATAATTAAGAAGCTGATCCATCGAACTACATTATTTTGACCACAGGATTGACATGTCACACTACTTTCACAATACATATGAATAATAATACATTCCGCCGACGGTCAAGACAAAAACCACGTTTGAAACCTGAGCTGCTCCATTCTCAAGTCGTTGGCTTTTATTGACATTAATCCATGCAACAATGCACGCACCTTACCCCCAATTTTGCACACGAGTCACGACAATCTATAAATAGTCATAAAAAGCACACAAACAGCGTATTACTCTCTTACCCAGCTGCCAGCTTGCAATCTAATTTTAATTATCATTGCCACAAAAACCAAAAAATCTACATGGAAGCTTATTCCGGTTCTTACCCTGCGTCCAAGTCTCATTCCCTGCTTCACACCGTACGGAAGGCACAAGCAAAACCGTGGAAGAAGGCTCCAGTGGCACCACCGGCACCGACACCAACACCGATCAGAGTGTACAGGGTGGACGCTATCAACTTCCGTGAACTTGTTCAGCAGCTTACGGGTGCACCCGAGTTCAAGCCTGATCAGGAACATCATCAACTTTTCCAAAGTGTCGCAGTCGCACCTATTGCTGCTACCTCCCTTGTAGATACGCCCCCAAAGCAAATGTTGTCGAGCAAAGACAATATTGCAGCATCATCAACAATGCCCTCCACTAACTGGTACCAGGGGGCACAATCTGAAGCATTGGAATTGAATTTATCATCACCCTCTCTTATGATAACTGATTTTCTGTCTCTCGTATGAGCCAAGGAAACATAACCAGCTTGTAAACGGGTCGGGTTCTCTAGTTATATATATATATAATATTTTTTTAAAATTTATCTCCCTTAGTTATACATGTTCAATTTATTTCGTCCGCTGCATATATATAGCTTTTGTCCACAGTTTGTTTCGTTTGGACTTCAGAGCGTACACCAGCTATCTAGATCTGGGCTCCGGCTGCTGCTAGTTACACCGTTTTTAAATTATGTATTAGTTACATGTACTCTTTGGTATAGATGAAAAATATTCAAGTAAAAGTTTTGAATAATAAATAAAAGTGTTCTTACCGGATTTGGTAAAACCTCTTCTGAGTGTTGTTCTTCCGTGAACTCTTCCATAAACAATGATGAGGTGTACTTGTCAAAACACTTGCACACTCAAATATTATAATATAGGTTGTAATGAAGTTGAAATATGATAAAGTCTTAATTTTCCTCATACAATAATGTTAATAAGAAAAAATATAATATTATCTTACCTTTATAAATTTTGTTATTTGGAAATATCAAACATTTATCAAACAAGATGGAACAAGGAATATAAATATCTTTTTAATCTCTTATTTTTTTCATAAGAAACATTTTTATCCTATATGTTATAGGTGTTATTAATAATTACTTTTAGGACATTGGTTAAATAATTAAAAGAAAAAATATTTATTGTAAAAATCATAGAAGAATATAAAAATGATTATTATGAGTACTTCAATTTTTAGTCTCCTAATAAAAATATTTATAGTTTAATTTCTTTAATCAATATTCTTAAAATATTTATAGTTATATTTAATATATTTATGACTTTAAAGTAATAAGCTCTTTTTTTTAAAATTTAGTAATTCATTTGTTTTTTTTTTAATTTCATTTAATTTTTTAAAAATTATAAAAATTAGTTTAATTTAATTAAATAAAAAAACAAGTAATTATAGTTTTTGTAATTTTATTTAATATTTTGTTAATTTAATTATTAGTAAATAAATATAAAAAAATATAATTATTATATTTTTCTATATTTATTTTAATACATAAAATGATTAAGTAAACAAATTAAAAAATTATTTATAATTTTTTTAAAAATATCAATTGTTTTTTATAAAAGAAAAATAACTAAACTATTATGACTTAAAGTCGTAAAGCTTTTTACATCTTTCAAATTCGTAACACTTTTTTTATTAAATGGATAAAATTTGTTTCTTTAAATTGTAAATAATTTATTAATTTTTTTATTTAATAATTTTATTTATTAAAATAAATATAGAAAAATATAATAAATATATTGAATATAATAATTATATTTTTTGTATTTATTTATTTATATTTTGAAAATGTTCTATAATTTTTCATTGTTAATACTAATTTAGTGTGTAAAATGTAATGTCCTGCATTAAAATAACCAACACTAAAATACCATTAATCCTAATTTCCTTATATAAAAAACACATTAAAAAAATGCTTCTAGAAGAATTATTCCATGAAAGGTTTAAAAAGGTATGTGTTTTAGCTCACTTCTTGAAGCAATTCAAATTTTTTGCTATCTTTGCCTCAACATAGTTTATCTATTTTCTTTTTTTTTCTCTATTCTTCAGCAACCCACTAATGTCAAGAGAGAATGCTTATTTGTGTGATTTTAGAAATATAAACTATTTGTTCTTATATATACTACCTAATTTGAAATTATATCTTTTGAGATTTGTTTAATCAATCTTTCTTTATCTCTTATTTTTATTATCTTTATCCAATCTAATATATTATTATAATAATATCTTTTCAAAAAACATAACAATCTAACATATTTAAACAATTGAATCTATCTATTCATTTACTAAAAGATATATTTCGATATTTTTAATCTAAATAATTATTAAATTATTTTTGGAATGTTACATGAACGGTGTGTTCTATGTAATGTGTGATATTTTTTTTTACTGTAATAATAATGAATATTGGACTAAATCTATATGATTTGAGCTTGAACATATAATTTTTGTATTAAATGTTTTATATTTATTTAGACTTTGGGTTAAAAAAATCTAATGAAAATAATATATAATATTTTATGGGTCAATTTTTTTATATACATTAACAAATAAATAAAAAAACCAGTGAAGACAATTGCCAACATAGCCACTGCTTTTAGGATGAAATTTTTGGACAGGAGATGAAGCTAAGGACAAATGCTGATATTGTTAGCTTTTACCCATGACAGGATTTGTTGTTGTTCACCATGATTAAGAGAGATGTCTAATCAATCACTCGCTAAGGAATCTTCATGGAGTAGTTATTGCATTAATCAATGTTGTTATATGTTGAAGATAGATTGATCTAATTTCAAGTGTAGTGTGCTTGTTTTTTTGCTTGTTATGTAAAGAATTATCAGTCTTATATGTTGACGATAAATATAAATTTTCTTCGTGACTCTCATTATTTTAGTTAGCTTATCCTTGTTTGTCTATTGTATGTGCATGAATGTCATGATGGTGATAATTCATTATTGTAGGAAAAAGTTGTGACAAAATCGTCTGCACAAGCTTTTCAACATCGAGTTGACTCCTAACATTTCAAGGAGTTTAAGATGATGGAGCATGGACGACGAAGAGAAGCTAGTAGAGGTTGCTTCCTATTAACGATGATGACAATCCTTCGACATCTCCTCACTTTCCCTATTGGACTACTGAAAGTTTTTTTTTATAATCTTTTTGTATAATTTGTCCAACCTAGGACGAGAGTTCTGCATCCTTTTTTCCCTTTCAATGTATATTTGATGGTTTCACGGGTATTTGCTCACACACCCATACATCAACAAATGATTGTTCCAATGACTTATTCCAAGTTCATCTTACAAATTGAAAACACTATTGATATATGTAGCTATAGATTACATTCTGACCCTGTGTCACTAAACAGCTTCATGTAATTTTTTAAAAATGTTATCCACTAGACAATATTTAAATCCATTTACAAAATATTTATGAAGTAGTTTTGATTTTTCAATATAAAATATCGAGTAAAACTAATTTAAAATAAAAATTGACAATAAAAAAGTAATGATACATACACTTTAAATTTTAACAAATTAAAGTAAGGCTATTCACATCAAATAAAAAAATACATATTCACATGCTTTAAAACAAACTTTGATTATCCAAAAAATAATTTTGTTTTAAAAAATTACATTTTGAATAATCTAAATATTACTAAATAAGATTTAAGTTGTACTACACACTTGAATTTGTATGAAGCTACAATTTCTCTAAATAGAAGATATATGGATATTACAATAGGTCAAAGTTGCTAACATTTGCATTGTAGTAAAACTCTTCAACTGGTTTATGCAGACTTTATTGTTTAAACATAATTTTAAAAGGAAAGACAATTAATTCAAAGATGTGTTGTATGTCCTGTTGTTCATTCTCGTAATATTCTAGTAATACACTAGTTAGATGCTTCAAGAACATAGGTTGCTCGTAAAAATGCTATTTCTCATTGTTTTGTTTATTTGTGACTAGCTCTTTGATGTTTGACACAAATGATATAGTATTCTATTTGATACAATGTTAGCGCGCACTTCATTGACAATAGTATAATCTCTTTTTTTTCTATCTTGGATGTTAAGAATTCAATAAATAATAGAGATGATTGTGTAGTTGTATATACTGTATTTCTTTCTATATTTTTTTATTATTAAAAATTGGGGTGTATTAGCCTGTGACATTGTTTTGTCTCTTATTGTTTGATATTGTGGAAAGAAAATGAATGCACCTTGCTGTTTATATGGCCCGTTACTTTTTAGTATTTTTGGCTACATATAAATTATATAATCTTAAAAAATGAAGTACCTAATTGTGAATATGTGTTTGATTTGATGAAATTTATGATATTCTTATGATTAGATGCTAAAGTGAAAAGTTCTACTTATGCCTTTTTCGTATAGATGAAAAATCCTTAATTATGCAAAAAAAAAAAGCTTCTAATATAAAGATGACACATTTTAATTTTAGTACAAAGTTAGGATGGAGATGGTAATCATTATGATAGTGCATCCATTATCTAATGTATGTATTTCTTTTGTTGATAAGAAAATTTAATTGTCACTTTATATGTCACATACATTATCCCATTATCCTATGCATACCTTAATTGTCACTTAACATTTGTTGAATTGATGTATGAGTAATGCCAAAAAAAATTGATTTATGATTTTAGTAACTTTAAAACAGAAAAAAGTAATTAAATTTAAAATATTTAACAACATGCAAGTAAAGTTATATCCTATTTGATAGTGAGGAAAACATGAAATAGATGGAAATAGGAAAAAAGTATAAATGAAGAAGAGAGTAATAGAAAAGAATTGATTTTTTATTATTTAATAAATGACATTAGAAAAATATTTATAAATTACAAAGGTTATTTGGTTTGGATGAAGGGAGAGGAAAGAAATTACATTAGAATTATAAAAGTACTATTTAACCTTTATATACAATGTTTAACACGTCTCATATAAATGATCAGTAGTACCATAAATAATTGATAAAACGATTATCATAACTTAAGGAATTAATTATCATAGTCAAGGTAATTGATTGTTATATGTAGATAGTAGATTATTTTGGCACTCCAGTGAGAAAAATTTTCACATCATTGGTCAATAATAGAATATTCACCTACTTAATTGATTATCATTGCCATTTTAATCGATTGTCTTTTATGACATTTTTTATGTTCAATTCAAAGCCCTCATTATCTTCACTTCCCTCATCACAACATTAATGGTCATATATAGTTCAAATTAAACCAATCAAAATTATTCATCACAGAAACTTTGTGGACTTAAAATCAAAAACAAAAAATGATTATGTGATGATCTTCTCAAAACAATATTTAAAATAAATCTTGGCTTTTGGGATGACATTGACAATGACATATTGAAGCCCGTGGCGGAGGCAGGGATTTTATTGAGAGGGGACGAACATAAAAAAAAAATCATAAATAAAAGTACTTCAAAGACAATAAAAACCTATTATAAAAAAACTATTACAGAAATTATAATCACTTCACTTAACTCTTACTCTACGTGTTTTCATATTGTTAAAATAATCTATAATTGAATCTATGCTAAAACTCAAAGCAATTTTTTTTAATGTATGTAATCAAAGAATCATCAAGAAATTGGTCTTTCATTCTATTTTGAAATCTGGTCTTGATTATCTTCATAGCTGAGAAATATCTTTTAGTAGTTGCTGTAGAAACTGGAAGAGTAAGTACAAATCTAATTACTCTATCAATAAGAGGGTAAACGATGAACTTTCCAGTTCTTGCTAGTCCTTGACATAATTCAGATGTAGTTGATAAATTAATCAAATCTAGATGTTTAGGAATGTCAAGCTCAAAATGTTGTAAGTCCATCTTCAAATGCAATTTTTCCCGTTCTATGAAATCTCTAGAATAAAATTTATCAACAAGTTTGAAAATATCATCATTGTTAAATGACTTGTATTTATTTCTTGGATCTAAAGTCATGCTCAAAGCAAGTAATTCAATAATATTATCATTGAACCTACTATTTAATTCTTGTAATTGATAATCAATTATAGTACAAAAGATATTTACCCTATAAAATTTTTCAATAGAAAAATCACCTTGTTCATTTCGAGCACGACCTCTCCTTCCAACATATTTTGCACTCATATCTGGAATGTCAATGTCATGTTTTATGCAAAATTCTTGAACATGAACCAAGAAAGCATCCCAACCTGTCTCTCTTAATTTCTGAAGTAACTCTTTTGTAGTTGAAACCAAATGTAAAACATTTGAAATATCTTGAAACTTTCGTTGCAAAGATTGACAAAGGACTTCGGTAATACCCATAATTTCCTTCATAAGGTGCAATATGATGACAAAATCAAAAGATGTCAATGATGAGTATGCATTATCTGCATCTCCACGATGTGATGCTATCTTTCCTTCATTAGAAATATTTTCAAGAACTTCACATACAACTTTAAACATTTTAAACAAACTGCATATTGAATTGTAATGAGAATTCCAACGAGTAGCTTCAGCTCGATGCAAAGTACCAATCTGATTAAGACCAACTCCTGATTCAAGTTCATCGATAGCAATCATTCTTGGAATTTCACTTGCTTGGGCAACCTTTAACTCATCATTACGTTTACAAGAAAAAGTAACAATATTAATTATGAAGTTTAATTTTTCAAAAAATTGATGAACATGTTTTACCTCATGAGATGCGACAACCAAGGCAAGTTAAAGGCGATGAGCTAAGCAATGAACATAATAAGCATATGGACACTCAGCGCAAATTAAAGCCTGTAATCCATTCCATTCCCCTCGCATATTTCTAGCTCCATTATAGCCTTGCCCTCGAATATTTTGAACATCAAGATTATGGTGACGAAGAGTGTTGGATATTCCATGTTTCAAAGTCTTAGCACTTGTATCTTCCACATGTACAAGACCAAAAAACCTTTCCTGTATAAAACCATTTTTATCTACGAATCTCAAAACAATAGCCATATGCTCTTTTCTAGATACATCACTAGCTTCATCAACAATAAGACAAAACTTGGCATTGGAAATTTCTTCCCGTATTGTGTTCTTAACCTTTTCAGATAAAACATGAAGAATTTCATTTTGAATTTGAGGGGAATTATATGATGCATTTTGAGGAGCTTTTTCTAAAACAATTATTGCAACTTCTTGGTTATAGGAAGCTAAAAACTTTACCATCTCAAGAAAATTACCCTGGTTAAGTGAATCTAAGCTTTCATCATGATCTCTAAAAGCACATCCTTGAAGAGCAAGCCATCTTGTCACATCCACAGAAACTTGTAGTCTCAAACGATTAGTTGCAATCTCCTAAGAAGTAAGTTTTTCAACCAATATCTCAATATGTATAGATTGGTTCATAAGATCACTACATGAACTCACAACATTTTTATACATTGAGATAACATTTTTCCCAATATGACGTAGAAAAGCACAATTTTCTCCTTCATTAACCTTTTTCCAATTTCTAAATCCCTCAACAACAAATGTATTAAGTCCAAAACGACCACTGCCACATGGTTTACTAAATAAATAACAAGGCAAACAAAATGCAGCATCTTTGCTTGGAGAATACTCTAACCAAGATGGAAACAAATCAAACCAAGAAGAGCAAAAATGACGTCGATTCTTCTTTGGCCCAGAAAAATGATAATTTTGAAGCTTGCACTGAAATAAACCAAATTTCAGATAAGCATGACGAATTCCATCTTGTTGATTTATAGGATATTTCCATATTGAAAGGTGTAGTGCATGATCTCTTTCTAATAAAGCAAGATCAACTTCTTTAACGACCTCTTTATTTTCAATTCTAGGAGACTTTGAAGAAGGAGTCTCGGTATTCAACAATTCAACATTAGGAGTAGACAATGACAAAGACTCACTATTCTTTCTCTTAAAATAGGTATCAATGGTAGTAGCACCCTTCCCCATAATTTTTCTGCGCGTCAATCACGAACAATATCAAGTATCAATGACAATCGCGTAAAATAAATCAGTGTTAGATTTTGAATGAGATGCACACAACACATTGCATAACATTAACAATCGAAACAGTAGTTTATGTTTTTTTTATTTCGTTTCAGATTTAACAAAAACGGGTTCAGTCCAACATGATAGGGGGTGCATGTGTAAAAATAAGGGACGCAAATAACAGTTTATTTTATTTTAGAAGAATAACAACATGAAGAAGAAAGAGAAAAACAAGGAAAAAGAAAGGAATGAGGGATACATGAAACTTTTATCTTTCACTGGTTTACCAAATGAAACAAATTTTTTGACTTTTTCTGTTCTCTTGAGGATTTGTGTTTCCTTTTTCTCCTTTATGTCCAGACCTCTCACTTTTATAATGTTATTTCTCCCTCTTCCTCTTTATTCTTTTCTTTTTTGTTATTATTTTTTCCGTTTTATCATATTTCTTTCCTTTTTTTTATTTTTCTGTTATCTCTCTTTCTCATTTTATTTTTATTACATTTTTTTCCTTTTTTTATATTTTTTTTTCCTCTTTTATGTTTTTTTCCTTTTTATTATTTTAATATTTTTTCTTTTTCTTTTCTTTTTTTTACTACGATTTCTTTATTTTTTTCTTTCCCCTTTTACCTTTTTTTAATATGTTTTATTTCCTCTTTTTTTTTCTTTCATTTTCCTTTTTTCATTAATTTTTTAGGGGAGGCGGTGGCCCATCCTAGCCCCCCAATCCTGCTTCTGATTGAAGCAGTGCTTGTGTGAGGGAGAGATGAAAGAGACCACGAGGAAGAAAAAAGTAAAAAGGTTATTTAGAAATGTAAGGTATGTGTCTATTTCTACCGTATTTTTCATGTCGTTGGTATTTTTTTAATGGTTACCTAGAAAAATGTTATAAATATATCCTTTTGAACAAACTCTTTTTTTAATTGAATACAATTTATTGAAAACGAAAAAACTCACTAGGAATCATGTTATTCTTATTAATTTTATCTCTTAATTTTATAATTTTAATAAATTTTATCCAGTTAAAGAATATATTTGAGAGAATGTGTTACAAAGTAATCCTCGCTATTTTTACTCTTTTCTCCACTTCTCATTTATTCCTAGCTTTTGTAGCTAAAAATGTTATAATTACATTATCTTGAACATATTTTTTATTGGTTGAAATTTATTAAAAATAACAAAATTTTTTGAATTTCACATTCTATTTAATGATTATATCAATAAATTTAAATCAATTAAAAAATATGTGTTGAAAAAATATATTAAATTTTTTTTATATCAGTCTTCTTTCATGTATACCAAAAACTATATTTTTTGTATCATCTCTCTATTTTCACTCTTGCTTTTAAATTCTCATGTATTTCTATCCTACCAATCAAAGTTCTAAGGTTTCATAAATAAATAAAAAATATTCTATTTTTTTTATTTTGAGTAAAAAACAATATTTTAATTACTAAATTTTGAATGGATTATGTTTTAATAAATTGTGTTCATAGAGATTTAAAAAGAAAAAAAAAGAGTTCAGGAATTTTAAATAAAAAATTAATAGTGAAATTCTATTAAGATTACAATTAAACCTAGATAAGTAATATAATGTCGTCGTTTGTGCACCCTTAAACGGCGTCGCAGGGAATGGTCTTATCTGGTTAAGGACCGACTCTTCACTTGGGAGGAAGTGACGATCGAAATCTGGTAAGAGGCTGTAATCAACCAACGAATAACGATGTCGTGGTTTGCAAGGACAATCGCAAACTCACTCAGACTCGACGACGACGACGACGACGACAATGGCAGTGACCTAAAATCCCCTCCGAAGAAACCCGATTCGGAACCCGATTCCGCATCCTCCCCCAGTCCCACCGAGCGCGGCGTCAAAGAGGATTTCTCCGATCTCACCAAATCCTTTTCCCGCCAGCTCTGGGGCGTCGCCTCCTTCCTCGCCCCGCCGCCCGATCCCCTATCTGAAAATCCCGTCGCCGATCCCAATCCCATTCCCACCGACGAAGAAGAAGACGTAATTGCCGGTATCCGAAACGATTTCGCGGAGATTAGTGGCAAGTTCAAGAGCGGGATCTCCAAACTCTCCGGTAATAAGACGGTATCCGAATTCACCAAGATCGCTTCCAGTTTCCTTCAGCTTGGATCCGAAGAGGAACACGATCTCGACGGTGTCCTCGGAGTTACAGAGGATGTGGTTGCCTTCGCCAGAAGCGTAGCTTTGCATCCAGAAACTTGGCTCGATTTTCCCCTTCCCGATGATGAGGATTCTGATGGTATATCGATTCTATCACTCTTATTCATTTTGCCATATGGTTCGTTGAATATGCAAATTCTGTTTACCGTTTCACCGAGATTTCGAGGTGATTAATTTGTTACGTCGTAGGTGGCAGTTATCTATCTGTGTATTTTGTATGATATTTTATTGTGCCTGGTATTTCGCTATCTCTGAAATTTTTTTGTCGTTTAGATTTTGATTTGTCCGATGCACAACAAGAACATGCTCTAGCTGTTGAACATCTGGCACCAAGCTTAGCTGCTCTTAGAATGGAGCTGTGCCCCGGATACATGAGCGATGGTAACTTTTGGAAGATATACTTTGTACTCGTGCACCCTAGACTTAGCAAAACTGATGCTGCTATTTTATCCACTCCACAAGTGAGTTAAATTTTAATCGTCATTGGTTTTCTTTCATAGATGCATTTGTGTTTGTTTTTGTCTGATTTATTCTGGTTTGTTTGTTTGTTTGTTTTAACTTTAATCATGTGAAACTAATGATTGAAGCAGAGACAATTAAGGTTTTTCATTGTTCACGGATTAAACCTGGCATCTGAATCTTGTAAAGTGATCTTAATAGAATCATGTGTAACTCTGCTTATATGATCAAATCTTATAATAAACGTCCATTGTGAAGTTGCAAGTTATTGGCGATCCTTCTGTATCACTCCAGAAATGTGTCCTGCATGCTTCCAAATAAACATTGTCATGCTTGTAACATTTTATGTTGACTACCTGCCTGGTACTTTTGGTATTATTTGTTATTGTGGTTGCAAGTATTACCAGCAATTCATGGTATGTGTGCAGATAATGGAAGCTAGAGCGATGTTAACTCAGGCTTTAGACAGAAGAAGTAAGGAAAAGAAAGAATCTGACTTATCTGCAGGAGGGAATATTCCCTCGAAAGAGGAGGAACAGCATCTCTCTGTGCCAAGCAATTTTCAACCTGAACCAGTACCTGTGCAGACGTCTGCTGCTGAAGCTGCCCCATCTGTGGTTGTTTCTGATGTTGAGATGGAGAATCATGTTGTTCAGGAGATTATTGACAAGTCTGTGGTTAAAGAAGCACCAGTAATTTCATCTGCAGAACAATCATCATCTGGTTCAACCAATAGATTTTTGGAAGAAACCTATGACGATGATGCTGATGATTGGTTGAAAGAAGAGGATACTTCTGAAATGGTTGGTCCCAGTGGAACTTCAGTTCACACTGGTAATGACGAGGATGTGTCATTCAGTGATCTTGAGGAGGATGATGGTGATGTACATGAAAGTTATAAAAAAACTAGATCAGGCTCTGATTCTTCAACAAAAGACTCTCGAGATTGGGTTCAGTTAGGTAGAAGTTCGCCTAACTCTGATAAGGATATAAACTCTGTTGGAGGCAAACATGTTGGCTCCAGGCATTCAAGTGCTCGTAATTCTGTGACCAAGGATTCCAATGATTGGCTTAACGTTGATGATATTGATGTAATATGATAATGCCTTGGAATGTGTCCTAGAGGTAAGTATTTTTTAATATGATTCTCTTATATTTTGTGAATATCTGCATATAGTCTGCGTACTCTACGATTGACATTCTGAAGAATGTGTTTCTGTAAATAAAACCAGTGTCCACTGGGCATTGTGCTATGTATGGTTATTTATTGCACCGTACGTAAACTAAATCTTCTATTTGAGTTCCTAGTTATTTGAGGTTATTAATACTTTTAACGGACCTAACTTGTTTTAAACGATCTTGAACGGTCATGATGAATATTTATTTAAAAGATAGTGAGGACAACTGCACTCAATGAACGTACAGGGCAGGTGTTTGCAAAATTTCTAAGCATGTGATGCGTAACCTTACTAGGGCTACCAAGATGTATCTCTTGAGGATTAACCACTAAACCAAAGAACTGACTTTGACCACCATAATTGCAGGCATTAACATAGCTGTTGTGGCTAAAAGTCAGATAAGTAGTTTCTGCTCAATACTGTTTTTGGCACTCACTTCTCGAGTTAAGAAACCTGCTATTTGAAATAGATATCAAGCCGCGTCAGTCTTGCTATTGTAACTTCCATGTTCTTTACACTTTTCTTGGTGTTATTTTTCTTTTTAAATTTAAAAGTTATAGTTAATACAAGAAAAGTGGTCAGTGCGGTTGTTGATTTACTGTAGTTATCCTGGTAATTAGTTCCGTTTTATTGTATTACCGGATTAGGTTTGTTGACACGTTGCATCCTGAAGTGGTAGTTGCGTATTGTTTTGTACGCGTGCCCGTAATGATAAGTAATTTGACCCTTCCAATATTATTAATAGAAGGCATGAAAACAAAATTAAGTCATATGTCAGATAAATTGTTATTGGACAGGTATCTTAGATAATGTTATCATTATTTTCCTTTGAATATGAAAGTTGAGATTACCTTTAGGTAAAGAGGAGCTGTTTGATTTTAGAAAATGTTTTCAATTTTTTATTTTTAATTACAAACATGATACATGATTTATTTTGTTTATTTTCAACAGTTTGTATTATAAAATAGGTTAAATTAGTTTTTTTCTTCTTCGAATTTATTATTTAGATTTAATTTGGTTTTCTAATTTTTAAAATTAATTCAGTTTGATCTTCTAGTTTTTTTTATTCAATTTGATCATTTAATTATTAAAATTGATTTATTTTTTTGGAAAATGTATATTTTGTGATAGTATAAATTACTGCGTGGTTGTTTTGAATTATAGTAAGTGAATTATAGTAAGGTGTGATTTCTTATAATTTAAATTGAAAGATAAATTGAATCGAATTATAAAATTAGATGATCAAAACAAAATAAAATTAAAGGATCAAATTAATCTAAAATTTAAATTAGAAGATTAAAAATCTAATTCAACCTAGAAAATAATGAAAATAATTATTTATTTATTTATTTTCTATTTCTACTGTTTCTTGTTTAATTTTTTGTTAAAATAAAATAAAAAGTGGCATTTTGTAAATAAAAATTAAAACAGAATGCTTTTTTTTAATAAATAATTAAATGGTTCGTAATTGTTGCCCATTTTAGTTATTTAGATGAAAGCAACAATTACGGAATGTGGTATCAATTTTCATTGGAGAATAGTGCTAACAGCAGTACAGTCGGTGTTACTTGATGTAGGCTTTGTCCATTGTTGATTCTGTTTCTGTTTTATGTCAGTCTGTCAGACAAGTATGCAAGTCAGTGTGCAGCCTGACATTAATCAGTAGGAGAAATGCTAGAAATATACAATAAATTTGGTAGTCCTGTCTTTATTACTCTATCCGCACATGCAAGTAGAAATTTAGAATACAATTTTATTTTCGCAGCAATTCCTAGTGTCAGTAAGAAGAGTAGGAGGATGATAGCCAGACGGAGCCAGTAAGGTTTATCGACCTATTGAAGAAGAAAAAAATGTACAATGACCATAAAAAATGCAAGCTAGAACACTCTTACTCTTACTCAGTTACCTTTCTACCTCAACTACAAGGAAATCAAACGAGGAAAAGGGAAAAAAAAGTAATTAACTAAAAAATCTTATGTACACGGATATTTAGTAGTGACATTCACTGAAGTAGAACAATAGTTCCGGAGGTATAAACTTGTCAGGTTCTAATGGCCCCAAAACCACCGGAAAGGCGTTCTAATCGAGACCATAGAAAGCTTCCTAGAGAGAATTTTGGTTTAGGTTCCCTAGTGCCCATGGTTTCATTTATATCCGAGGAGGAGGAGGATTGATGCACCCTATGTGGTGACTTGTGATCAGTAACAACAGATCCACCGGAAGCTTGCCTTACCAATTCCACGATGTCTGGGTTCACTTCTTCACCTGAAGAATCCGTAACAAAGAATGATCCTACCGCTTTTTCTCCCTCTGTTCCAATCTCAAACCTTGATATGGATAGTCCATTTTCACGAAACACCCGGGTCACATTCGATAGAAGCCCCATTCTATTCTCAGTTCGAATATCTACCATTAATCCCTGCCACAGTGCATACATGCATATTAAAAACCCAACATCAAACAGTACTTTCAATTCTTTTTAGTTATTTTGGGTTAATATATAAATGTGTTTTTATAGAGCATATATACATGCGAGACTCTGCGCTCAATTGCAGCGATTAAGCATAAGGTGAGTTCTTCCTTCTCGCTTTCACTGGGCAGAGCTAAACTACCCTTGCAGTTCCTTATGAAGTACTCCTGTAAACAACACAGATTATTAAGAAGTGTAATAGCGTAGTAAGTTCGAATATTTTACACTATTAATTTTCCGATTACATGGTACCTGATCAGCCATGGATCTCTTGGAACTAATGGCAGCATGAAAAACCACATACTGCATGTCCGTTAGAACGCAAACGGTGTCGAACAAGAGCTTAGGACGGTCTCTGCTCCTAACGTTGACGACCAAGTAGCCTTTGTCCTCGCATCGACCAACAGAGACGTGGGTCCCATCACAGCCCTTCTTGTGCTCCCCGCTACTGTCCCCGTCACAAGCGCGGCAACTCTCGTAATCCCTGTCGGCGTACATTAGCTGGTGGAGCCGCCGTTCCGTGTGGGTGCGCCCGGTGCCCAGCGTCGTCACCCTCACGCTCTTCTTCTGGCCCGTTTCGCCGTGGGCCGCCACCACATTCTCCAGCTGCTCCTCCACTAGGCCCAATCGTTTTGGGTCGCTTATGGGCCCAGGTGAGGATGCGTCTTCCAGGAATATAATGCAGGCCACCCTGTCATTGTGGGTCCAGGCCATGGCAGAGGTAACGCTGCAGCCCAACTCAACAATCACTGCTGATAGCTCTGATAGTAGGCCCGGTCGGTCCGTCACACTCATCTCCAGAGCTGTGTTCTCCTTTGGCACCTTTTGTTGCTGTGCCTGTGGTCCTTTCTGACTAACCAATTCTCTATCCCTTGAAATCTCCCCTTTACTTCTAGTGGCGCACAGTTCCTGCACCACTAATCTTTTTAGTTTCATATAATTCATATCAACCATTTCTTTTGAATAATTAACTTAGATATAGTTAAAATATAATTTTGGTGCTTCATTCTTTTTTCAATTTACTTTCTTAACTTTTTAAAATATAACACTTTTGATTTATTAGACTAAGTTCATCTTTTTATTAATTTATCTCATCAATTTAGCCAGCATGACAAATTGTGAGAAATGTTATGCTTTAAATGTGTGTGTGCTATATTAGTCGAAATTAACACTGTTTCCTGTTTGTGCAAAAAAAAAACTAATAAAAAATTAATTTAATCTAACATAAACCCTTAAGAAAAGTTAAACCTTTTAAGCTTAAAAAAAATCATATAAAGGACCAAAATATTTTGGCATTTAGAAAATAAAACATGAATTGCATGTCTCAACACATTTTTTTTATTTCTCTAACAAGTAAGTTTAAAGTATGACGTCATTTATTTTTAAGTGCAAATAATACTTATAGAAAGAGACACAATGACCTGCTGGATGTGGAGCATGAGGGTTTCGTCTGTGAGCTTCTTGCCGGCTTCATCAGTCACGTGGAACACTGCATTTTGTAATAAAGAAAAAAGACCCACATGACATGGATCAGAACCGAGCCATTACCGTTTGCAGATGATGATAGCGTGGTAGTTATGGGGTTTGGTGTTATATGATTCATGCATAGCTCATATATACATGATATAAAAAGTAATAAGGTATTTAATAATTACTTCATTTCGGTGGATTTGGAAAAGTGTAGAAAGCTGAAGAATATAAAAGGGACTCAAGAGGGAGACACTGACCGTCCATACACCATCCACCATCAGAGGAAATGTATGATTTGGAAATGATGAGGTCAAGATCTGTCAACACTTGGACCATCTCCAATAATATGCCCTTCCTGTTTGCACTATCAACCTGCTTGTCCACAACACACATTTTATTAAATTTAATCTTGAAGTTTTTTAAGAAACTGAAGACTAGAACTTTATAATTCGCAAGCGTTAGTACTTAGCAGTTGTTTTAGACCTCTATTTTAGCCGAAAGCCCTAACCATTTGATTCTTTTTGGTTGCGTGCGGCATGCAGGTTTTGCCTCTGATTTCTGTGAGTCCTTCCTTGTTTTTAATTATATACTATTTCATACAAAACATTTTATAATACTTTCAATAATAATATTTTTTCTCTCTCTAGCTCTAATCCGACACATCTTTCTTTGTTGAACAAAGAAATTAGATAAATGTAGGCAAATACACTTTTTACTAACGGTTACGTCATTTTAATAGAACAAATTCAAAATTTGGTTTTCTTTAAGACGAACTTTTTTCTTGTGTTCTTAGATGACAACAAAGTAGAATTGTTTTATCCTTTCTCATTCATATCCCCTTGTAATAATGCTTAAAAAAGCAAGCACGTACCACAATTTGCATTGGCTTTTGGTACTAAGTGTTGGACTGACAACTAAATATCTTTGTATCTTGTATAATATAATAATATAATATAATATAATATATTGATAATGATTAGTTACTATACTTAATCGCCAAGTGGGAATGTCCACAATGGATATTAATCTAATATGTATCATGTTGTTCCCATTTTCCTACTGTATACTAAATGCTTTATCTCATGAAAGTACTTATAGTACTATGCCTGCAGGTTTAAAATCTATGGGTGATGTTCACTGAAAGCCATAAACGACAAATAGGGGACACTCCACGTATTCAAGCATAATTGAAGAGTCAAGCACACAATGAATAAGGCAAGATTGATTATTTAACATGTGCAACTTGAATGTAGAGAATTGTGTCTAACCTTCACCACAGTGCAGTCTCGGCAAGAATCATTTTCGATACAGACCCTGCCAGCGCAGAATTAAATACGTGTAATCCATTAATTAATCTATGATGAATCAGCTAAGCAAGAAAACAATGATATCTAACTAAATAAGAATCAGAAGACGACAAGAAGATTGTGCTGCAGTACCTGGGAGGATGTATTCTTTCTATGAGCGATTCAATCTCGCGATCGATGTGGGCATGGTAACATATTTCCATTATTTTTCTCTACGAACGGTTTGAGTTTGGAGGTTGTTGCCGTTGGGCGATAACCCCTGAACCCGTGCTGCTATCTGTAGAATACAGATTCACACGCTTTATAGTTTTGAAATGTTCTAAACGGAACGAATGAACGATGAAAGAAAGTGCGTATATCATTAATGGAGCGCCGTATATCTTGTTTCCAAACAGAAATTGTGACTTATCGTAACAAATTCTATCTTAAAAAAGAAAAGGAAGTTGTATGGAAATTAAACAGGGTTTTCCGCTCATTGTAGCACTGAAACTTTCAAGGAAATCATAAAAAAATAGGATTATCGGAGATTTGGAAAAGGAAAAAAAAAGAAAAAGCATATGGTCAAATTCATGAAAAATATTAGAGACAGGATAGCTAAGGCGGTTACGTTACCTGTTGCGGGTGGGAGTAGGAATAGAAGCAGATGTGAAATGCATGGAGTGGAGATTTCCGTTAGAGAAAAAATTGGAGAGAGAAGAGGAACAAAGAACGGGGCCAAATCCTGATTTTCTATCTTTGGCAGCGGGGTCCGTGCTCTATTTGGTAGGAATACAAGTGTTTTCTTTTTTCAATTTTCACACACCGCGCGTAGCCTAAACAAAATGGAGTAGGACTCGTAGGAATAGCATCCAATATTGGAGACCAAAATACTGAAAATGCAAATCTCGGTTCTCCCCCCTTTGCTATGTTGTTGTACTTCTTGGGAGCTGTGTTTGTTCGTGGCATTTTGGGGATACGACATAGTAATGAGAGAGTTGCTTCTAGCTTCGGAAATGGAATTAGGATGGATCCATCGATCCCGAGAGTAAAAATAGATACTTTGGTAAGAGACTAAGCGAAAAAAAAAAACACAGCTTATAAAGTTTTTTTTTCCTGTTTGGTTTGAGAAAATATAAAAATAAAAAAAATTATTTTCATTTTTTATTCAAAATTTATTTTTCTTCCATCCACCCAAACAGGTAGGACCGTAGGAGGGAGAAGTATTCTTGTGGTAATGCCACGTGTCTTTTGTTTTCTAGGTGGATACTTCTGGTATTCTGGGTAACTTGCACATGCAGTCAAATACTCATGTTGTGGCAT
Organism: Glycine latifolia; assembly: GCA_013407115.1. NCBI lineage: Eukaryota > Viridiplantae > Streptophyta > Magnoliopsida > Fabales > Fabaceae > Glycine > Glycine latifolia. Next base: position 37,418,552 of record CM023941.1, read on the forward strand.
CATTCATCATATCCCCCTTTCAAGCGGAATCCACGTGTTTGCGTTAAGCTGAGATTTTGATTCCTCGCATCACACCTTGTTTGCAGCTTCTAGTTTTCCCTTCATACGAGCGTCAAGTCACGCGCTTCAAATTTGCATGTCACAACCTCAGGTAACATGAGCAATTTTGACTTTTTAACTGTATTCTTTTTCAATTTGTTGATTCAGTTTAATTTATTCAATTCTCTAGCTTATAATTTTTATCTAACAGTTGTATTCCTTTCAACTTTTCTCATAATAATATTAAAAAAATGAAGCCTCCTTAGTCAGCCAGCGAAAGCCAACCTGAATGTTGATCCTTCCACATGTATTTGGATGTAGTAGTTTGCTCGTGTTTTTTTTTTTTTGGGCTTATTAGAGTATCTTTAATGGGAGTATTTATATGGATTTTTTTAAAAATTTTTTACTCATTCCTTACATTTTCATGTCACTCATTAAAATTCTTATGAAATTTTGCTTTAATACAAAAAATTATAAAAAAACTCCAAAAAATATTTTTGATTGATGATGTTTACAAAATAAGAAACTCTGAAAAAAATTTCTTATATTAGAAATCTAAAATTTTTGTGAAAAAACTCTTATACCACCTAAATACTCTCTAATACATAATCTTTTCTATTAAATAATTTCTTATCCTTAAAAACTCACCAAACATCTAGTATTGGAGATGGTTATGTTATTATTATAAAAAAGAAAAATTAATTAATTGTGTATTTTACAGAATTATTTAGTTATAATTTATTTTGAACAATAAATTTATTAATTTTAAAATAATTTAAATAATTATTTATAATTAGATGCAGTGTAAACGTGGATGCATAATAAATTTTATCTTAACCGTTAAGATAAGACACCAGCGGGCTTATCCAAGCGCAAAGACCAACCAGCCCATCAGCAGAGAATATATCTCTAACAAAAAAAAAAAAATGAAATATTTAGTGGTGGTTGTGATTCTTATGTGGCGTGACGGCTGAATTGAAGATGACGGTTGGGGATATTGCTTCCACCAAAAAACGAAACCAATAGGCAAAGTTTAAACTCAGAATTTTTGACCTTAAACCTTCTCCCAGGTCAGTCTCTCTATTTGGGGTGGGTCAGCTACGATTGTAATAAATGGAAGTGCAGTTAGTTGATCAGGGTTTTGATTATGTCCGTAGAAAAAAGAAATGGATCTTGATTCTATGTGCGGTTGGCTTGGGTGGGTTCAGCGCTTACAAGCTCTATCACGCGCCTTCCGTAGCTCGCAAGAGAAAGAGGCTTTCGAAGCTTCTCAGTGCATTGGTCTCCGTAGCGGAAGCCGTATCCGAATCTGCAGATACCATTGGAATCGTCTCCAGAGACGTGAAGGATTTTCTTGAATCCGATTCAGATCAAATCCCCAACAGCTTGAATCAGATTTCCAAGATAGCTCGCTCTGAACAGTTGTCTGAGTCTTTTGTTAGCGTCACCCGTGCTGTGACCATGGGAGTCTTGCGTGGCTATGAATCCATGAACCGGACCGGTGGTGACCAAACCGGTTCAACCGTCGTGGACCGGGTGCTTGACAAAATGTTAACACCAGCAGGGTCAGGTTTTGCTTCTGTAGTTCTTGGAAGCTTTGCTAGGAACCTTGTTCTTGCCTTCTATTCAGATCAACATAACCACTCAGGTATGGAATTTAATTCGAGCAATTCCGATTCGGAAACTGTTCTAGCATGGGTGGATGTAGTTTGTGGTGATAGGTGTGGGGAACTAATTGGGAATTGTGTTCAATTGTTTGTGAGCACCGCGGTTGCGGTTTATCTCGACAAGACCATGCATATCAACACCTATAATGATTTCTTTGCTGGCTTAACTAACCCAAAGCATGAGACCAATGTGAGGGACATGTTGGTATCTGTTTGTAATGGCGCTGTGGAGACTCTCGTCAAGACATCTCACCAAGTGATAACAAGTTCAAATGCTGATGTTGGTTCTGGTTCGGATTCATATTTGTCTATTGGAGAAACTCTGAGAAATGAGGACTTGGGTGTAGGAATGTCGTCGATTGAATCGAAAGTGGATGTTTGTGATGATGAAAATAAGAGTGGTTGGCTGAGCAAGGTTTCGTCTACGTTGGCGGTTCCCAGCAATAGGAGCCTTGTTCTTGATGTGACCGGCAGGGTGACATTTGAGACTGTTAGGTCGTTCATGGAGTTTGTTTTGCAGATATTTTGTGCTTCTGTGAGAAGATGTGCTCATATTGTTCATGAGGCAGTACTTGAGATTGTGAGATATGTTGCAGCAAAATCCTCTGTTATTGTCACAATATGTCTCTCGTTGTGCCTGCACATAATGGGTGGAGGTTGGGCTTTGGTGACTGTTTAAGTAGTTGTGACTACTTTCATTCACAAAATAGATGTCAACGGTGATTTGAACTTGAAAAAGTTTTCTGTAGTTACTGCTTCCTTGGCCATGCAGTTGTATCATAATATCTTATATATATATATATATATATATATATATATATATATATATATATCATACATACATCGATTAATTTTGTAAATGAATTTGAAAATCTGAAATATTAAAGAATGTACAGTGACCACGGAAATCGTGTCTTCTCTTACCAATGTAAACTCATGGGGCAAACAACAGTACTTTTTGTGTTGGGTGTTATCATTCGTGATTAGAAGTTTAGAACCATTCTTGAATTGGAATCTTAATATATTATTGTAAATACCTCAGTTTGTATATGTTATTGATTTGAGATTTTCCACTGGCTAGGGGTACATGCGCAGGCCATTTGAATTCTGTTCCCCATCCCCCCTTTTTGCATATAACAACTCTGCTTCATGACAAAACTAAATGAGAGGGATTTCCTAATGCCGTGTTTTTTTTGTTTTTAAAATGAATTTCCTAATGCCATGTTTTTTTGTTTTTAAAATGAATTTCCTAATGCCTTGTTAGCTCACTATGGCTAGCATTCCCCTCGGGGATAATGTTTTTAAACTGCTGCTGGAGGGGCGAAGCCAATGCCTCTTCTGGCATTTCATGTACCGCAATTGTAATGACTGTTACACTTCTTGATCTGTGTTTGGAAAATTTGTCATATTACTAACTGGCTGAGCCTCAGCTATTCTGTATTTGTGCTTAAAGTGCATTGCAACTAACATGACATCCAACCTGGACTCGTAAATTCTCTGCTCATCCTTCTTTTCGTATTATTCATTCCATCGTCTGTGGAAGTGTGGAATGTTTATATATGGCTAGCAATGGCAGAGGAAATTGCACTTCTGCACGTTTGGTATATAGTTTGCTAGTTTCATATTAGTAAGCATTTAAATCAGCTAAAACTTCACCTTTATTGACAAGTCATGCAGTGCAACACTATCTGTCGTTAGATTAGCTATGTCAGTGATAATCTAGTTAGTTGTTTCATTTATAAAAAAGGACTTGGGAGTGCCAACTTAACTAACACTCATTCGTTAATTGTATTTGTCTGAATTGGATGAACATGGTTAATTTGAGAATTTTCTATGGAAGAGTGGAGTTTGCGATCTAATCAACGGACCCTTGCATCGGTTGGATCCAACTTTGACATGATGGATAAAAGATTGAAGGACGACGTTACTGGTGAAATCAGACTATTCATACTCAAGTCCTTACGGCAAGAACGCGTGATGAATAATTATCTCCCATCACTCTCGGTTTATATGAGTGAAGCTCAAGTCTTCCGTAATGACAACATATCACACGGATCTATCTGTGTACAAACTGTAAACAAGCTGTCCTTGGACCAAAGATTTTCCTAAAATTAAACGCCACGAGAAAAGCTTCATGCTCCGATTAAGATGGAAAGTTCACCCGTGATCACTAATAAACTAAAAAGACAGCTCCAACTATTGCTTCAATGGACTTCGAGGACAAAATCTCCCGTGGTATAGGAACATTGCCCCACGTTATTATAATTATTGATTAAAAATTTAATTCTTGAGGTTATGACAAAAGTACATTTATTGGGGAAGAAAATAATAAGAAAAAACAACTTTTTCATGACCTACAATTAACTTTGCGTAAGTTAATTGGTAAAAATTCTATTTATTAGCTTATGCCAAAGTGATTTTTGACTTACTTGTGCTTAAACTAATTTAAATTTATGGAAGATTTTTTATTTATTTTTCTTATTTTATTCTCTTTCAAAAGTTTCCGGAAAAGTTCATTTAAACTGATTTTTAGGCAGATATGATAATAGAATATAAATCGAATTAAGGAATTTAAAAATATTTATACTTTGTGACCATTATGTTGGGATAAAAATAGACAAACTTAATTAAAAAACTATTAAGTACTAATACTCGTTACTTTGTTAGTCACGGAATGGATTCTCTCCTATGCATGCCTAGATGGCTAGATTTATTTAGGCTACTTGGAGAAGACAACATCAGCAGCATAATTATTGAGGAATTATGGCAAGTTAATGCCTGTAACACATAACAAAGGGATGCACAGTACTTGACTGTATAGTAGTAGTAGTAGCACCTTATTTCTTCGAGGCCTTTCTATCTATGCAACTCAAATGGTAGTAGTAGGAAGTTTTAAATAATATCTGCAGTTATATCTTCAAGCTCAACTCTCAACTAATATGATCACTCTTCCAGACTAAAGAGGCACACAATTTATTGATTACATTGAATACTGGAATCAGAGAAGAGTAATAGCTTGCATTAAATTCAAAGTTATGGTTACCTCTACAAGTCAATACTCACATACTTTTTTTTTAATTCATTTGTCTCATAATTTAACTGATTAAAAAAAGGATTACGGTCTTTTTATGTTTTACCTTTTCAGTTTTGTTTTTTTTTTTTTTCAAAGATATATAAGAGATCTATTCATCAAAAGATTATGGTTACCTCTTCAGTTTTGTGTTCTTTTTTTTTTCAAAGGTATTCAAGAGATTTATTCATCAAAAGAACAGCTCTATGCAGCTTGGTTTTAGTGAGCCGAGCCCAAGAGAAATAGTTGAAACACAGATTAGTTAAAGCCACGAATATGGCACTTGAGATTGCTCTGATTGTCAGAGTTGTGGCCGTGCAAATTTCAAACATAATAATATCCGATCCCATTCTTTGTTAGACACATAAAAGGGTTCACGAATCATGGACGTCCAATTACACAAAGAAAGGAAGAGAAGAGTGATTCTATTGTGAGTTTAAATGACCACACAACTATCAGGTAGACAAGTATTTCCATGATAGTTTAAATATCATAGCATATACAGTAATAATATAAATATAGTACTAAATATATAAGCATAGAAGTAAGGAAAGAGCATCTCGAGCCTTGTCCAAATAAACAAGCTACCAGAACCTAATATACAATATTACTAAACAACCATCAATACAAGAAGGGAGAAAATTCTTTCAAGGGTTACTATGCTTCTGCGTATAAATATAATCGATGTGTGCCGTAAGCGTCCTCCTCATCAAACATTCCTCTTCCTCTTCTTTAAATCCTTCACAGCTTTCATCAACTTCCTCAACATCCTAGACGTATGAAAAATATATGGATCAGACCCTTACTAAACATATCCACTGAGAATAAGTAAAAGAGAGTGTAAAAGCTAACAACGCAATAAAACACAACCAACATGAGGGTGTGTAGACACCAAAGGTTCCTTGTATAAAGCTGGTTCAAGGCGTGTGGAGTCGGTGATCATGCAGCAGAGGAACAAAACAGTGAAGAACAGGATCGTGACCTTGCTCATATTTGCTTTATGCTAGTGATAGAAAGGAGAAAAGGTTTGTGTGACTTGAATAGTGGCAGGGATTAATGCTGGGAATTTATACAGAGAGATAAGGTGGAAAATGAAGGTGTGAACCTTGGAAGGTGAAGAGGGAAATTTATTTAATGCTGGTGGTAATCAAATTTTCTAGAACCAAAAAAAGTTTTCTCCTTTTCTCTTTTTTTTAAGAAAAAAATAAACGGTCATGTCAACAGTGGGAAAATTTAGGGCATAAGCAAAAGGCCGGCAGAACCACAAGTAATGAACGGAAAAACAAATCAACAAGAAAAAAAAGGTTCGAACTTCGAAATTCCCCCCTTTATAATTAATTGCTGGATTTTTTTGTTATTTGTAGGATTACTTGTCTGTCTCTGTTTTTAGCTAACGAGAGAAACAGAAAACGTGTACTACATGAGAAAAAAGTGTATAAGGAATAAGGCAACAATGTGCCGTGTTTAGCAGTTGCAGTGGCGAAATAACTTGGTAATGCCATGTCTGCATTTTTTTTCTTCTTCATGACTTGTTACCAATCTCTCTCATTTTGCATGTTTCTCGCCACTTACTACTGGCGAAAAGATTCTTTATAATATTATTCAATTAAAAAAATTATGCATAATAAATCTGTTAATTTTTATGATAATTGTTTTAAAAATGATTTAAAACACTATTTTGATTAGTTAACATGTAAAATTTATGCCAAGATTACATGTACGTTAAAAACTCTATTAAATGTGTTTGTATCGGTGGTAAGTTGAACTTGCCATGTTTTTTAAAAAGTAATAAATAGATAACACAGTGAATTCATTATTAAAACACACTTAAAATGTTGCTTGAACTCAAAACTGGCAAATAAGAAATCGTCTCTTTAATTTTGGATTTATTTTTCAGATGTGTATATATGTAGATGAGATAGAAAGAATTATATTTAGTATTATCTTTTGTCCTTTTTACAAGAAATAAGTTTAGTGATAAAAGTGAACAGGGTACTATTACATAGAAGTAGTATTACATATGATGCTACATTTTTTATGTTTAAAAGTGAAATTCAATAATGTTTAAAAAAATTAGTTGAAAAATTAATTAGAAACTACAAAATTAGTTGGTAGTTGAAAATTGAAAAACTAATTTATTAAATTATAAATATTTAATAAAATTAATGGTTGAAGTAACTGAATAAAATAAAATAAAAATAATAAATTACATTTTATTTTTAAAAAATAACTAAGAAATTGAATAAATATATTAAAGATAAAAATAAAAAAGTATAAAAAGTTAGCCGTTATTATTTTAAAAAATGCTACGTTAAATAACATTTAAAAAATATAAAATTACTAAAAAACATTTACTTACTGAATAATAAAATAAGTTTTTTAACTAATAAAAAATTTAAAAATTAATATATATATATATATATATATCATATAAAAGTGTTATGATAAAAAAGTGCAATGGATAATCTTAATGAACAAGCTAGAACGTGATCTAAGAAAAACTTTTGTTCTCACTCGTAAATTTATGATCTTTTTATAATTAGGAGAGATAAATAAGTTGTGTACGGCCGGTGTGCTGAAAAAATAATAAAGAAAAATGAGTTATAAAATACCAGTGGGTCTAATATTGCTCTACTTTCAAGTGGCTTGCTTTTTCAACAATTGAACCAATATGGTGCATTGAACTAAGTAGGAATCGAACTTAAAGTCTTTTAAGATTTTATAATGTACTAGCAATTATGTAAAAAAAAATTATAATAACTACCTTCAGTTGGTAAAAGTTACCAAAAATAATGGATGTTCTTTTTATAAATAAAAAAAAAAGACAAAATTGAGCATACAAGGATGCAACAGAATTATTGCGAAATACCATGAACTTTGTTTTGACACAAATATATGGATGAGTACGATATGATAATATTTTTTGACATTAAATTTTATTCATGTAATTTGTTATTATTAAAGATTTTTTCCTTTTAAAAAAACATGCATGAATCTATAAAAAGATTAATCAAGTGATAACACTTCTTATTGTAAAAAAAAAAAAAACAAGAACTATAAGTTTGAGCCATATAACATTTATATTTGTAATTTTTCATATGGGCACTTTTTTTAATCTTGACAATTAAAATATCATCTAATGATTTATATTTGTAATTTTCCAAATGTTAAATATTTATTAATAGATGATATACAATGTGTTTGGTCAGAGATTTTAGTAGCTTATATAATATGTTTTTGTTTTTCCTTTTCTCACAAAAAACTACTATTAAGTGGTAAGACAGTTTTTAATTATTGGTTAAAACTTGTTAAAAAAATATAAAACTATGAATTAGACTCATTAAATAAAAATTAAAATTTATAAAATTTTATAATTTTTAATAAAATTAAATCAATAATAAAAATATTCAAAAGAATATATAAAAAATTATGTTACTAACATTTTTCTTTCAGAAAAACTCGTCTTCTTTATAATAATATTGGGCATTATTATGCTTATAAAAAAAGAATGGGTATTATATATATTTGGATTACTACAATTGTATCATTGAGAGTCTAGTTATTCATGTAATAATTTTAATAACATCTTTTATAACATTAATCTTTTTTTTATTACACCAATAATTTTATTACAGATTTTCGTTTTTATTTTTCACGTGTATTTTTTTTAAGACAACTAGTTGGATGCCCGTGTCGTGATGATTTCTTCGCATGCCTCTAATACGACTGTTTTTGCTATAATGGGAACAAAATTTGATTGTTCTAATAAAATTATTAATAACAATTACATCATCTGATGACAAGTATTTTTGTATACATAATATCTAATATCTAATATATGATATTTTGCCTCTTTAAAAAAAGTCTAATATCTAAAGAGCAGACAGATTTTTACAAAGTACCCTCAACGTTGTACACTTAACTTGTCGTCGTGTGATGATGAGTTGTCAATCATATGCACCGATCAAGACTCTGATTTCTAATTGCTAAGTTCAGATAAGATAGAAGTTATATGCACGAGAGATAAGTATTAACAAACTAGACAAGATTACTGAAAATGGACTATGATCCCTAATTCTCAATTGACAGCAAATAGATATACATGATTGATAACCAAAGGAGAATTAGAGTTTGTTTCAAGTAAATTTCTTTAGAAGCATTTATAAAAGAAGAAAAAATGATATTAATTTATAAAAATAAGTTTTTAATTAGTTAATTTTTAGAAGTTCATCAACATATTTTTTCTAAAAGATGAAATGACATCTACAAATGAATTAATGAAAAATTTATTTTAATTTATGAAAAAGTTCATTTTATTTTTCTTCTTCTTATTTTCTTCTTCTAAAAGTATTTTTAGATAAACTTAGATAAAAACAAACTCTTAGTTTGTGTCTATATCCCAAGTGCTGTCTTTAGACATCTCTTCAAGGTGAAGCCACTTTTTCGGTTTCTAAAACTAAGTGTCTTAACTGGTAGAAAAAGAATATTTGATTTGCTTAATGCATATATATAACAATTTTCACTGGCGCCATTAGTAACATATATAACTAGGAAAACTAACATGCAAGTAATTAATGAATGGATATCGAACTTGGCTTAGCTCTGGTATCTGCGAGAGTTTGCCATGTATTAGAAAATTATGTCACAAAATTCTTGTACCAAAAAATAAAAAGTGTAAAGAAACCGAATATATTCCAACGCTTAAGGATCTAAAACTAAAATCCTCATTCAGTGTCAGCGTATATCCTTATGCATGTGTTATGTCAAATTAAGGATACAGCTTTCGGCAACGATTAGCTAAAGTTGTATGTAATCTAGAAATCAAACTCCCCGACAGAGTCAAACATTAGCACCTCTTTCGTCCAATATTTGTTTATCCAAAAAATATCAAAAAGCTGTTAGCACAAGTCATTTGGTATTTACATTTTTTAATCAAAACCAGAGATTTGATCATGTGATTATCCATTATTGTTTAAATTTTTCCCGTTAACCAAAACATTCATGCTTATATAGCACCTCTGAATTCATTTGTCATAAAAAAAAAAGTGCATGTATGCTACTTTTTCGGTGAAACTAAATTGTCACATGTAAGTTTAATTTTTTTTTTTTTTTATTTTTCTCTCTTTTCATAATTATTCTTTCTTTTATCTCTCTTTTCGTGAACTATTATGTAATATCTTATACAGATTTCATGCATAAATACAATTTCTCATCCAATATTCATTTAAGACCGCTCGTGACAAGCGTATCCTGCCTATTCCAATTTACTACTGATCACATGTTCAACTAACAAAGAAAAGGAATTTTGATGTCAGCGGTTATGTATACTTATTCTTGGACGTGAAAGAAACAAATAATCATTAATTAAATTTTGTTTCGTAACGTGGACCAAACAATGGGATAAAAGTAATTATTATAGATTATTAACATAGAGAGAGATTTAAGAAAAAATTAAAAAATTGTCCCTTCTTCTTTCACCCACTAAGCCAACCTTAACTCCTAAATATCTTATTTTTTAAGGATAAAAATCAAAAAAGTTTTTTATAAGGACTAAAATTAAGCCAATCATTTTATATGAACTAAGAACATATTTACCACAGTAGTTTGTACTTGTAGGCTTACAGCAACATAACCTGTGCTCAATCATTGTAATAAGGCAGTAAGAAATTGCTTATTTGTTCAAATTGTGGGGGAATAAGGTTTTAAATATTACATATTTGGTATAAAAAAAGTTTCATATCTAAATGAGTTAGTTTTCGGATTATTTTTCAACGTGGATACAGATGGGTCTAGTGCGATCGGCACATAATTTTTTTCCAGCCCAGTGTACAAGGACTACAGGGATAAAAAAAAAGAGCCCAGCTTACGACACACCGAGCGATGCAACTAAAGCCTTCCGAGTAAAGACAAAACAAACTGGGCTTGCTTGCAGGACCAATTCCAAAGAAAATCAAGCATATAAACGCATAATCTCAGCTAACACAAGGCAATTGTTATTTATACCTCCCTCATTTCATAATATACGTCCCTCTTTTCATATGAAATATGGTTAAAATAAATACCAAATATAATTATAAATTGAGGTTCGTTGCATGTGAAATCAACGAGTGACAATTTTGTAATCTTTTGCCCTTTTTAAAAAAAAATCTTTATTGTAAGCATATTCTCTATTATATGTTCTTTGATCGTTTTGAAAAATACATAATTATGAATATTTCTATCAAAAAATTGATGGTTATATATATATATATATATATATATATTTATTTATTTATTTATTTATTGAATGAATTTTACAAGGTCAATGTAACAACCCATATGTATCCAATTGTTAACATTACATTATGGTCGTTAAGCATAGTAATTAATTGGACAAAATAATTAGGAAGCAACTAAATAAAGTGATGTCATCATACGTTCGCAAATAAAATGGCTTCACATTATGTATGGTAATTGTTCATGAGTTTACAAGCATATAAGACCCCGAATACGTTCTCCCTTCAGGGCCGAGTTACAAACACGTGTGAGTACATAACAAAATACAGAGTCAACATGCTAAAAATAATCTAAGGTTCACTTAGAACCCGTCCCGGCTCGGCCCCTCTTCCGGAGTCCCTTGGACTACCTCGCTATTCGGGCCTCTTGCCCCGGGATCCGCCGTCCTCTCTGTGTTCATCACCTACAATAACATATAACCCCCACTCGGGGTGAGATAATAATCTCAGTAAACTCTGGTTTCTGGAAGACTTCTCCTTTTTCGGGTTCACTTCCACGATACATAGCATCAAAACAGGCATTACACAAGCTAGCCATCCCGACTTTCATAAACACATCACATGCATATAATCACACGGATATAACAAGAGAGATCATCAAAATTATTGGGCACATTCCCTGTATATCATTGCCTGAGGAAGATCATCCAACTTAATGGGCACATTCCCCCAGGACTTCGAGTAGACACCCCTTGAGGAAGATTGTAACACCTCGTATGCATCCAATTGCTAACATTCAAATTTGATCATTAAACGCAATAATTAAATTAACAACAGTTAATTTGGGAGCAACAAAAGAATGACGTCACCTCACGTCAATATTATATACAATAATATTTGTACATTATGCATGGCAATACATGTGAAATAAACACCCCTCAAGGCCGAGTTACATAACAAGGGGTCGGGTTACAAAATACACACATACATATATCTATAAACGCAATCGGCACGCCCCAATATAACTAAGTTCCATGCGGAACCCATCTCGGCTCGGCCTCTGGTCCGGAATCCCTCGGAATGCCTTGCTACCCAGGCCTCTTGCCCCGGGATCCGTTTTCTTCCTTGTGCTCATCACCTACAAACACATATAATCCCCAAATGGGATGACATAATAATCTCAGTAAACTCTGGGTCCTGGAAGGCCTCTCCTTCCCCGGGTTCACTTCCACGATACAAGTATTAAAACAGACATTACTCACACTAGTCATCCCAGATTTTATCAATATAACACATGTATACAATCACACGGATCATACAAGAGAAGATCATCCAACTTAATGAGCACATTCTCCCAGGACTTCTGGTAGACACCCCAGAGGAAGACCATCCAACTTAATGGGCACATTCCCTTTGGGTTTTACGTGGACGTATATGGCTCTTCCAAGATAAGTTCATCCAACTTAATGGGCATTCTCTCTCAGGATTTTCATATATACTAATTGACCACTTAGAGTTGTTCCACATCACTTTGGCTCCAAGAGAAGTCCATATTTTGTCCATTCTACTGGCCAGAGAATTCTCACACATCCCAACACATTATCACAGTGCAAATCATATACATGTTCTCAATCAAAAGCAGTAACACACAATTTCAATACATGCATCAGGACATACAATAACCATCACTCACTCGGAGTATGGTGGAACGCCGTCAAGGGGACAACTTCCAAGAATAGAGAGCTTACATGTTCGAAGCTCTGCACTGGTTCTTTCGTTCTCACGATTCCAAGCACCACGATTCTCGGTGTCACACCCTATATACATGCATGCAAGAGATTAATAGTGGTTCTCCATCATTGCATGTAAAGAAGCTCAATTTCTTTCTAGGTTACAGGAATTAGTCACCCAACTGGTGACATGCAGACCTCAAAAAGGCACTTCATCGCACCCTAACCCCAAAATCCATAACAGTTAGCTTTTAAAGTTAAATAGGTGTTTCTTACCTCTAAGGTTGTTAACGAGACTAGGGAACAACTTTTCCCAAGCTTAAATGTCCTAAAATCGCCTTCTCTTCTCTAACTTGAAGCTTTCCTCCGTTCGTTAATGGAGGAAGCGGAAGGAGTAAGAGAAAAATGTCTTTGGTGAAAGGTCAGAGAGAAAAGGAGTTAAGTGGGGAAATGACCCACACTCGCGTTACTTATATACTCACTAAGTCAATGCACATTGTACATGTCACTTAAGTCCACACATGTCGCTTAAATAGCCTAGTAACCAATGTGGATCACGTGCATAAGGTGAGCTATGAGAGCACCAACTACCGGGTTTGTAAGTTAAAAACATATCTTAGTTTTTATGTAAGAATGCCGGGATCTCCATATTCTTACTATGCTGTCGGGTTGGTTTAATAATAATAAAATATGCGTCGCCCTGACAGCCTTGTCCGAGTTCCCACTTTGCGCAACTCGACATTAGTAACCCGGATACCCTCGTGTACGTGCACGGTATCGAGTGAGTCCAGAGCGTCTTTAATTGATTGCATAACGTTGGAGCCCATCCTAGGCACTTCGTAAACCCCGAGGTCCGTCCTTATCCGGACTTGTCCAGGTTCCTGCCTTGGCACTCCACAATTCATGGTTCCGCTCTCTTCCGAGAGCCTCCGACCTTGTCCGACTTCGTTCGGGCATTTACTCTGGAACTTCCCAGGTCCAAAGTTCTGCCCTCGTCCGAGATCATCCAAGATTACTTACTCGGTAACTCAAAGGGAAAGAATACACAAGGTTGTTACTCGGTAGCTCGAAGGAAAGAAAGACATGAGCCCATCCGGTATCACTACCAGGCCACTCTTTCCTTCCTTGTCCGGGTTCCTTTCTTAACAACGCTTATTCACAGAATACATGGGCGACATCCCGGTCACACTTGTAATGCTAACATACTTAGCACGATCCCGTCTTTACAAGGTTTCTATTTACACCCCTCCCTTATCCGAGTTCCAATCTGCACCCCTCTTGCATGACACCTCGGTCACACGAACCCGAATTAGTTCACAAGTCACTATAATTATTATTATTATAACTATTACGTAATTACAACATTACAATGTTCAAATGACACCTAAGACCTTACAAAGATCATCCAATTTAATGGGCACATTCCCTTTAGGTTCTGCGCGGACGTATACAGCTCTAAAAAAGTCCATATTTGTCCATTCTACTGGCCAGAAAATCTCACACATCACAACAAAGCATCACAGTGCAAATCATATACATGTTCTCAATCAGAAAATAGTAACACACAATTTCAATACATGCATCATGACATACAATAACCATCACTCCCTTGGAGTATGGTGGAACAAGGTCCGGAGAAGGACTCTCAAGAACAGAGAGCTTACCTGCTCTAAGTTCTTCACTAGTTTGCCCAACCTCGCGATTTCGAACCCCACAATCCTCAGTATCGTGCCCTACATACATGCATGCAAGTAATCAATAGCGGTTCTCACCCGGTGCATGTAAGGAAACTTCATGCATTTCCAGGTTACAAGAACGAGCCACCCACAGGCGACATGCAGACCCCCAAAAGGGTCTATCACGCCCAAAATCCATAAGTTAGATTTTAAGGTCAGACCGATGTTTCTTACCTCTAAGATTGTTAACGAGGCTAGAGAACAGCTTCTCAAGCTCGAACGTTCTACAAATCACTTTCTCTCCCCTAAATCAGAAGCTTCTCTTTGTCCGTCAATGGCAGAAACAGAAAAAGGAGACAGAAAGAACGCCTTTTTGTGAGAGGACAGTGGAAGGAATTAGTCATATAAGAAATGACCCACAAGCACGTTACTTAAATACTCAGGGAGTTATCGCACATCACATACTTCACTAAGTTAACACGTGTCACTCAAGTAACCTGATGGTCAATGCGGATCACGTGTATAGGGTAAGCTTGTGAAAGCACCAACTACCGAGTTGGAGAGCCAAGCGCATTTGACTCCCCCACTTGGTGTGCGTAGCCCGGACAACCTTGTCCGGGATCCTACCCTGGTCATCATTACCCGACCTCGTTCGGGTTCCTGCCTTGGTACTTCATGAGTCCGAGGTTCCGCCCTCTTCGATCTCATCCGATCCAATCCGCCCTAAAGTGCTATCACCCTTCCAAGGTTAATCTGGTCATGGCAACCCAATTTCCTTGTCGACATACATTAAATGAGTGCGAACCCGGATTTGTGGTAGGGTTGTAATTACCATAATTACTATGTAATTAACATACTTTAATATAAAAGTGTCACGTGGACACCTGAAGCCTTACAGTCAAAACTCTCACAAACTTAGGAGTTGAAATGTTTATTTACAAGAACACGCTCAAGTGTCCCTTTGCCATTAGAGACCAATAAATTAAAAGTCTCATTGTTCTGAAGAAATACAAGCCTAGTTACTCTTGATCCTTATCCAAATCCAAATTATTAGGTGATGACACGTAATGATTTTATGTCTTACAGATTATTCATCATGTCCATCCACGTGAATGTGACGGACTTGTGGGGTCTAATCGATTTCAAGAATAACCTCGTGCTTCATGCTTTTCCACGAACATCATAGGACCGGGGCTACCGAGCCAAAAGCAAAAGAGGTAGCTAAAGTAATCCCTTGCAAATCTCTTTTTTGCTATAGGTCTCAGCTTTGTTGATTTTTCACTTTTTTATTTTATTTTGCATCAAAATATCTTGTTGGTCCTTTGTTACTTTTTTCCTCCTCTTTGATGAATTGTTTCGTTCCCAACTTTATATCTCTTTCTTGTTTCACATGGTTTGCTTACTGCGTTCCTCCTTTTACCATAATTTTAAGCAATCATTGTATTCTCACCCTTGCCAAAATATAAAGCTAGCCACGCCATCAATGTGAGGCCAAGTATCTTGAAGCTTCTTTAGATGTTGTTTAACCATGCCACTGACGTGGGTCTATATTCATGTGGTGGTCACTTTGTTTAATTAGTCGTTCGAAATCGATGACCAACTTGTTGGCTTCTAACAAGAAGTATTTTGAATTAGCTATTTGAATATATGTGATGAGTTAAATGTCAAATATATAGACCAAGGTTACAACATAAGCTAATCTTATCATAATATTAAAATAACAATATGATCGTATCCTAATATCAAAATAACAAACTAATTTTATCCTAATATCAAAATAATAAACTGATATAACGAATCAATATCTAAATAGTAGATGTTTCTATAACAAACTAATCTTATCCTAATACTCCCCCTCAAGTTGGAGCATGGAGGGAGGAGATGCCCAACTTGGTGACTAGAAAATCAAATTGTTTGGAGCCGAGAACCTTTGTCATAATATCAGTAGGCTGGGAATTTGTCCGAATATGTTGTGTGGAGATAATCTTATTTAGAACATGCTCACGAACAAAATGACAATCCAATTCGATGTGCTTTGTACGCTCTTGAAAACTGGATTTGAAGCAATATAGATGGTTGACTTACTGTCGCGTAAGAGTTGCATGGGTATTTTGTGGGAGAGACCAAGAGAGCTAAGGAGCAATACATGTTGATCAAAGTCAACAAATGCAAACTTAACCATTAAGCAGAAGTCATAACACAAGGCTTAACCTCTTAAAGAAGGCTAAACCACCATAAGACATAAGCAAAAAGGCTTAACCACCTAAAAGGCATAAGCAAAATGGTTTAACTACCTAAAAAAGATAGAAGCAAAAAAATGACTTAATCACATGAAAGACAAAAGAAAAATGGCTTAACAACAATCAGATTCTTGTGTCAGCGGAAGAAACATGACTCTTATTCATGGAGAGTGTCATGACTCTGATACCATAACAACAATCGGATACTAATCTTATCCTAATATCAAAATAACAAACATTATCCTAATATCAAAATAACAAACTAATCTAACAAATTAATATCTAGATAACACATATATTTCTATAACAAACTAATCCTATCCTGATACCTTATGCACTATTAATAGAGTCGTAATAAGAAAAAAAAACTGCCACATTTTTGTTGCTCGAATTAGCCACTAAGCTGTGGAGGAGATTGGTTCAAAATGTTCCCTTGTCTATGGCCCATTTGCTAGGGCATTTTGTTTAATGGATGTTGCAGTTTTAATGCTTTATAGTTTTGTTTGCTTAAGCAACTGAGCTAGCTAAACTCCTTGGTTTAATGCTTTATAGATATCATTTACAAACTCTA
Organism: Glycine latifolia; assembly: GCA_013407115.1. Lineage (NCBI taxonomy): Eukaryota > Viridiplantae > Streptophyta > Magnoliopsida > Fabales > Fabaceae > Glycine > Glycine latifolia. Next base: position 37,435,760 of record CM023941.1, read on the forward strand.
CCTTAGAATGTTCCTCATATATTAAATAGTTTTAAAATCTTAAATACATAATTACCTCCGCGGAATGCCCTAACTTTTTGACATACCTGATAATAATAGTATTAATAGCTAAATCAAACTTGCAGTGATTCTCACCAGTTATATGTGACTGCTTGGTATTAAAAGCCCTCCTTTGACGGGGAAGCAGGGTAAGCGATCCATAAAAAAAATAGAAGGGAAAGGAAATTGAAAAATACTAAACAGGTTTAAACGAAGCCATAATTTTTTTAACAAAAACAATATATGTATATAATAATCATTATTCTTTAATATTATGCATCCACTCATATATACACGTAAGAAGTCTAGTCTAAGAATTCAAAAGGTGAAGGTATCTCCCTTGTAATTTAGCATAATATATTTTTTTATCATAAAGATATTAGTGTGAAGTATCCATTAATTTTACTGATTACTAATCTTCGTTAGAAAATATAGTTTGTCATCTTTAGTGAAGTCTTTTCTCTTAATCACGTTTTTTCTATCCACAAGATTTGAACATAATATCTTATTTAAAGAGACCAAATCCATAATCACTTGAATGAATTACTTGTTGATATTACGTATATATATGAGGGGAGTGTCAATTTCAATTAAGGATTAATTGCTTATAACCAGGTTACAACTAATTAAGTAGGAAGTAGGAACCATAGATAAATGTGTCCGTTTGAGTTGTCTAAAATTGTGCACTTGAACAAGGGAATTGATGGGATAACGTCTCTTTCATTGAAATTGTTAGTTAAAATCACCCTACAGTATCGTGGAGTAGCTGATATTGAGTTATCAAAAGCATTACCGAATATTCAAATTTGAGTTCGCACATGATGTTGAGCTATCACACTTGGCTTGATGAACAGAACATGGTTACAATTGTGATAATTGATATGATACATAGATTTTACATTTAAATTATATAGTAATTATGATTAAATGTAAGAATTTAGTTTCTTCTTGGCTTTTTATCTAGTAGATGCTAAAATTAGTTGATTTATAATGTGTTGGTTGTATTTTTATATGATTACACATAAGAGACATGAAAGATGGATTGAAGATTTAGAGTAGCGCACCAGTGCGACAAACAAACTTAGCTTATGACCATTTATCTAGTTGGACTCACGCTCAGCGTACACTTGCGTGCTAAGCGCGTGACCAATATCGAGAAACACAATTGAGCTGCGTTTGGAAGATAAAAGGGAGGAGAAAAGCTGTTCTATTGGTTCAACAAGCAGAGCAAAAACCTAAGACACGAAGAAGAGATGAATCCACTCCATAGGCTCTTCCTCTACACCATTGTTCTCATATTTCTTTCCATTCCCTTCCATATTCTCTTGTTTTCCTTTATTTTTGTAAGTCTCTCATGACAATGAAAGGTTAAACCACCCATTGTTGGGAGCTCAACAACCAAACACTCTTGATGTGATGATTCTCACTATCTATTTAATGTTATTTTCATATTATTGTCTCTTTTTTTATTCTATTGTTATGTTTGTGATTTGATTATCCATGTGCATGTAGTGTTATGGATTTTATTCATTGGAAAATGTTTAAATCCTAAGATCTGGAAAAAAGAACATCTAGATAATTCATATCCAGGGATATAATGATATTGTTTAACCTAAAATATGCATTTTTACTCTTAATGCAAATTATTTAATGTAACTTTTGAGATATTAAGAGTGAACTTAGGTGATTTAGGTTCTTTCATACGAGGAATTATGATTAGAGTAGGTTAGAAGATGAGTGTAATATGTAAAATAATGTTAAATGACAAAAAAATATTTAATATTGTGTCAAAAGTAGTTTCGGTGAGTTTAGTCTCAATAAGTTCCTTATCAATTGTCAACACACCTATCTGAGTGTTTGTGTTTTCTAGCATATAATTTGTGTCGTAATTTATTTTACCTGAAATTTATATTTATCTGTATTACCACTTATAAACACCAAAAATTAATCCTTTAATTGCTTAAAAAATTAGATGTTAACTTATAGTAATTTTTAAAGTTATTTAATACTTGGATAATTTGTTATGTTTGACAAAGAGTTAACATATTGGAAACAAACTTGATATATCCTTTTAATTATACCTTAATCATAATTGATTTGATTAATTTATAAATTCAATTGAACAAAATAAAAATATTTAATTGATAAAATTATGTCATTAACTTATAGTAATTTTTTAAGTTATTTAAAATAATGTTTGAACCTGACTTTTTTTAACTTTTAACTAGCTTAATTCTTTATATCTCTTCTAAAATATTAAATCAATCAATAACAATATAGGAAAGAGATTGAAAGTACAAAGATATTTTTTGTCAAATGAAATAAGATAATCGGTTTTTATATACTAATATTCTTTTCCAACCATTGTTTCCAACTCCTATGATGATTCTAGCTAACTAGAGATTCTCCTAGCTTAGACTTTGAGTGACTTTATTCTCCGCACGATTGCCTGTCTCACATAAGTAGCTGCATTGCCATTTCCATATAAGCTCATTTAATACGTGCGTATGGTAGCATACAGGTGATAGTGCAACGGAAATATCATGCATGTTATTTAATAAAAGTTATCCATATCCTGAGCTAGCAAAAAGTATAATCAGTTCATTTATAAAGAAATTCTATAGTTGCTAAAATGGATGAAAAACAATTGGGGGGGCCATGGCCCATGAGTCATGACTGCCCCGGCTCCCATGAAGCTCCTCCACCGAGTATAATAGAAGAAAAATAGCATGAATTTCGTCAAGCACTTCTATTCATATATCAATTAATTTGACAATTGCTGTTAACGATTTTGCCGGCTTTAACATGGTGGCAGATGGATATACCTAATAAAATAGATATCTTTAATTCAAACTATAAAATTAACGATTCTTCACAAAAATCATATACATAGAGATACCAGAGAGAGTACGTCATTTTCACTCCACAATAAGTGTATGCGGCCTGATGACCTAAAACGAAATCCGGCCACGTGTTTAAATTAACCTATATATTTGGCATTCGATTTATAAGAATATTAAAATAAAAAAGTTAATAATTGGACGTCACTTTTCACCATTGATGCATGAATATTCAATGAACAATTAACTTGTTTGAGTGGTGCACAACTGCACAGTGCACACTGTATATTATGATAGCTATAGCACTCTTATATTATTGAATATGTATAACACCTGCGAGCTCCAGCTTGGCTAAGAACGGTGGATCAACCCCATTAATCATCCCAATCATTGGACACTCATACTCACACACTCAGGGAATCGCACGCGTGTCAAGCATGGCCCCCACTGGGTAATTTTCCATCCCGACTAAGTGTTAGTCGTGAAAATTATCTTTATTTTTTAAAGGAAAATATTTTTAAGATAGTAAAAAAAGTATTATTCTATTAATAAATAAATATTTAAAAGTGAGATATAAAATTTATTTTGATTATAATTTTTTTAAATAAGCAAGTTCATAATTTTTAATGTTTAGAGAAAATTGTTTAATATTTAATACAAATTAGGATAAACATATCCATTTTAATTTAATTCAGTAATTAATTTATAAGTAATTTCAATAATAATAAGAAATAGGGATTGAAAAAAGTTAAGTTTTGAGAAAAAATAAAAATTAAAAAATGTCAAAGATTTAGAAATGTACAATAAAATGAACAAACATAAATTCATAAAAATTAGAGATTGAATACATATATAATAATTTGCTGAATTTTTATCAATTTAGATGGTAGACTTTTATCAACCTCTTTTATTACAACATACAATATCTATAACTATCTCCAATCATTATAAACTTTTACTAAATTTTCATAGTCAATGATTTTAATTTTTTATTTTTACCCTTGATAATTTTTATATTCAATCTCCATTGTTACTATTTTTTAATATTTTGATATTTTCTAAATTTTTATTTTTCTATTCTCGTATAATTAATAAAAAAATATTTTAATATTTAGTTAAAATAATCTATTAAAACACTATTTCTCAATATATTTGGTAGAAGATGATTTTTCAATAACAGAAGAATGTCGATATTAACACTAAGCTTAAAATCAACTCGTCCGCTGACGTCACTAAATAAAAAAGAAAATGTGCATAACCCCTAACCCCACCATCCTATAGTGCTCACTGACTCAAAAGCTAAGTGATGTATGAACGTAGTTTCCCAGTAGTTTTGCCCCCCCAAAATGCCCCTCCAAAACGCCGTCAATTACGTAGTCCAATCCCTACGACACGTCAATAAATATGAAACCCCTAAGCTGCATTTCTTCCCTTTCTCCCCTCTCTAGTTTCCAACCATGCTTTCTGCTATTTCTTTTCAGGGAAACCCATTCCCAGCGTTGGAATACGGTTTCAGGCCATGGGATGGGCCTGACTCTTTGGGCTTCAAGCCCACCAGCTCCAACCCCAACCCCGTCACTTCGAGTTCCGGCTCAGACGACCCAAACCGAACCCATGCCGAAGAAAAACTGGTCTTGGACGAGTCGAACCACGTTGCGTCCATCATGGAGGAGCGAAAACGAAGCCGAATGATATCGAACCGGGAATCTGCCCGAAGGTCACGCGTGCGTAAACAAAGACACCTAGAGAACTTACGGAACCAGGTGAACGTATTTAGGGTTGATAACCGGGAACTGAACAACGGGTTGCAGCTTCTCCTACACCACTTTAACCGCTTGCGAACCGAAAACGAGTGGCTCCGGTCCGAACGAGTCCTGCTCCGTCAAAAACTGGCCAACATAAATCAAATTTTGCTTTTCCAACAATTGCAACCATTTTCCTCTGCATGGCCCTGCAATATTTTCATGGCGGAATAAACCTTTGATCACCATTATATTAACCACGTAAACTAATCACAATTCGTCCTCCATTAAATAACTAAACGAAGTAATACTTATGCTAATTTGTTGTTTCATGTCTGTGTAAAAGCTAGAGTTGTTAAAGGTGAAGTAGGGCAAGGGAGTGTACCGGTGTTTTTTTTTTTTTTGAAGAAAAAAGTAACGGTTTTGGAAAATATATCTTTGTTATTTTTTTCAAAACCAGAAGGGTTAATAGTTATTAAAATGTAAATTATTACTTAGTGTTACAGTTATTCTAGTGTGAGTCTTGCTTTTGGTGGTTGCTTGCTGCTCAATATATATATATATATATATATATATATATATATATATATATTAATAGGAAAATATTATGATCTAATAAATTATATCATTTATTTTAACTGTCGAAATATAAGAAGAAAAATATAATATTTATTGTGACAAAGAGAAATATAAAAAGTTATTATAAAAATATCATGTATGCAGACAATATATACCATTATCATATATCCATTCACTTTCTCGAGCTACAATTTGTTGTTAGTCATGTGATTGCGCACGCAAGGTTGTGCTGCAGGAGAGTTCAAATCTTATATGTACGTATCAAAATGACAGCTAACCGGCCTGAGAATGAAAGGAAAAAATATGATACAGAAAATCAAATGAAATAATATTGACTCCGAGTCCAATTCCGTAAAAACAAGTACACAGAGATCAAAGCAACAGTGATCCTACGTACCCTGCATGGACGAGAGTAATAAAATTAATATTAGTCCAATTTGTAGGGATGGCAAAATGGGTCTGACCTGTCGGACCGGCTCGTTTAGTCCGCAAAAAAATGTGGGTTGGGTTGACAATTTTAACCCACTATTAAAAAATGGGATAGGTCAGTCCGGCCCACAAAACTGTGGGTCAAACACAGGTTGGGGCGAGCCAGTCCATTGAGTCAATATTATTTAAAATATTAAATATTAAAATTAAATAGATGTATTTAACATATTTTGAAATATGTATATTATTTTAATTTATGCTCTTTTACACTCTGAGTGTATTCTAATTAATTTCTAAGTTTTAATATCAAAATACTTATGATAATGTTACTTTCAAATAGTCTTTCATTGCTAACATATTATACTTTGGACAATTTACATCCATAAATTCTATTTACAAGTGGTGTAATTTTGTGAATTATCACATGACATCAATTATTAAGCATTATTTTAAATTATTTAATTTTATTTAACTTTGTGTTTTTTTAATTATCACATTTGTATTTTTTTAATAATTTTTTTTGTATTTTTTAAAAAAAATTATTTTTTTTATTTTTTAAGCGGACTGGTTCACTGGCCTGCATTAAGACGGGACGGACTAGCATTTCCAGCCCATCTTCCATAAGTGGGTCAGCCCGTCCACTCCATTTTTTACATATTGACCCACTTTACCAACCATACCAATTTGAGAAAAAAATTTGGTCCACCTCAAATTCTGTTGAATATCTATAATTCTGTTGAATATCTATAATGAAGAAAAAGTATAAGTAGTATATATTATAATAAAAATAACAAATATTAATAATTAATATATATAATAAAAGTATCTCTCTATCATCACTCACACTTCAATTCTAATAACCTAGCTCTACGGGCAATACTTTATAATATTGTTATTAGCTGGCATGCAAACAGTAGGTGCAAAAATTGCTTGCCAAGCAATGGTCAATTAAACGTTTCCTACTGGCTACTTTCCTTAATGTCCAAATATGCGTTCTTTACTGTTAATTTTTCTGTTGATACAAAAACGTGTATATAAATGCGTCTAATATTTTGTATTTAATCAAACTCTGAAATCGAATTTAAGGAGTGAGAGTTATACTATCTACTATTTACTTATATATATATTCTAGACTTCTAGTACATCATTAGTGAACGTAGATCCTCAATTATGCTTGGGCATGATTGAAACAATGATTTGTTTTTAATATAAGTAATTCAATTGAAAGTGAAAATTAGAATCCCTAGAAATTAAAAGAATGAAAACATGATTATATATTATTCACAGAAAACAAATACGTCACCACTTTAATCAAGCAAAAGTAAAAAACTCCATCCCTCTTTATCTTTAATAGAAGGTTATTGATTATTGATTAAGAGCAATAAATAAAGAGACAAGTAATAATATAAAGTGATAGATGCATGACTTTAAGGTCATTTTTAAAAAAAAACAGAGGGGTCACAAGCTATAATCAGAGACGTAATTAATCAAATCACTAATAATCAATAAACAAAGAGCATTCGTACACCTAATTTGATTATCCTACAAGAAATTTCATGATATGTGATTAATTATATATATAATCATAGTTTATTTCTCTCTCACTACTTTACTTTCAAACAACACTTTCAATTCAGGAGGTGTGCAAAATGAGTATTCTGAGGTATATTTTGTTGCAATGAGAGCGTCTGAGCATCCTTAGAGTTATATATAGTTATTTGTTTCGTCACAACTGCTGCATTAGATTTGTTATAATTGTAGAAAACGTAGGGGTGTTGTTTTACCTTTTCCTTTTTCTTTCTTTATTTTAAAGAAAACCATCCCATGCCAAGACCAAAAGTGGATAAAATAAAATTGTATTGACTGCAATAAGATTGGCTACAATAAAAGATAGTATAATATAATGGTTGTGGATCATAATTGCAGTTATAAGTGGGTGATTAATTTAGAAAATTGTGAATAAACCTAAAATAAATCTCTCTCTCTTTTCCCTTTATATATATACATATAAAAGAAATATCTGAGATAACAAGAAAAGATACACCTATTTTTTCTCATGAAAGTCACCACACACAGTAGAGTTTCTTAGCCATTAAAAAAAAGGAAAAGGAAGTGAGGGAAGAAAATCAATTTTAAGATTCAACAAAGAAGGGACAAAAAATACAAGCAGGAAGACATCAAGAACTGAATCACAAATCTAGATAATGATCTCGAAAATGTCATCATTAAAATTAAATAGTCAAAATCATAACATTCAAATTTGAAATGATCAGTATAGTTTTCTCCAATCTCCATTGGGAAATATGGGCCTTAACCTTGGACTTGTTTGTTCGAGACATTGGCCCAATACTTATGGGTAGAGGTAATCATTTGGAATGAGTTTTTTTTTGTTTTTTTATTGTCCCTCTATCGCTCTGTTTCCCTATATCTCCGTAGTGCGTTTCCTTCTCGGGACATGTCTGTCTTATTTCTTGCAAATCTTTTGTCAATTCTTATTGTTAGTTGTGTACGTTTTATTTGTTTGTTAACTTTACATTTTGAATTAGGTTATTCTAATGCTGATTTTATTGTTGTTTTTTAAAATTCTATATTAATGACCAAGGGCTGTGATGACCGAAAACATTTCTTGATTCTGATAAGGACCAAAGCAAGTCGTTTGCCATGCAATGATAGTGTTTGTGCGTGTCTGAGCCTACCATTTCCTTTCAACTTATATTTAATTGTTTGAAGTCAGAACAATGTTGCACATTTCTTTACTATAAAAAATTATTCAACTTCACTTAGCTCTTGAAATTCTTTTCTGATTTTTCATCAGCAATGCACTATATATAAGCTGACTGATATGGTGCATCCCTTAATTTTACAGGGAGAAGACAATTGAAAAACATTTGAAAAATCCAGTATAATGTACTTATGAGAAATATTTGTATGTTAAGTTGCAGTTTTAAGATAGTTATGCCAACACTTTAAGCATATTATAGTTTTGAGATTTTTTTTCTTAATTCTACTCTTCAGTAAATCAACCTTGAACGTCAAAACCAAGGGGATAACAACCCGACATCAGAACAATCAAACTTCATAACTCACATCAAATTCAAGATCAATTTATGTGGAAAGGGAAGGTGCGATGCTCGTTGGTAGAGGGTTGAATAAGTGGTTGATGGTAGATCAATTTACAACATATGATTGATTGAGTGTTGTCTCAGTAAATTATCATCATTTAGTGGTAAATGTAAAGATGGCATATGTTGGGTATTCAATGCTATAATATGAACAATTTTACGGTAGTTGAAAAATCGTTAGTTTCCTCGTCATTGCAGTTGTACACTTGTACTTTTTATTTAGCTGCTCTGTGTCTCCCTTTCTTAGTTTCTTTTGCTCCATCTTCTGCTTAGGTATGTGATTTCAGATATGAACACTGTTATAGCATTAATCCATGTGGTAGCGTTTTTGCTAGACATGCAGCAAGGAATGTTTTAGGCGCGGCCCTAGGGGATTCGACTGAAAGAGGGTAGTTTTTTTGGATTATTACTTTGGGAATAAATTTTAAATTTTTTATTAAAATGGAATAAGTGGTAACATGTGTTAAGACTTCAAAAGTCATAGCACATGTTTCTACTTATATATTTTTTTATTTTTTAAAATTTAATTCATAAAAAATTTATGATTTTAATATATTTTTTTAACATATGATTTTATAGACATAAAATTTTTTATGAAAGTTTAAAATCAAAATTTTTTTTACGACTTTAATTTTTTTCTTAATATTTCAATTTTACACTTTCAAGTTTTAAATTTTTTTTAAAATTGATAAAATTTGTTTTTTTAAAATTGTAAATAATTGTTTAACTTAATTATTTAATAAATAAATTTAGAAAATTAAAAAAAATATTAAACAAAATCATATAATTTTTTAAAAATATTAAATAAAAATATTATATGATTTAAGAAAAAAATTTAATATTATTTTATCTAATATATTTTCTATATTTTTATAAATTTATTTATTAAATAATTAAATTAAAAAATTAATTACCATTAAAAAAACAATTTTTTTAAAAGCTTTATAACTTGAAAGTCATAAAAATATTTATGACTTTCAAGTTGTAAAATTAAAAAAAAACTAAAATCATAAAAAAATTTGACTTTAAAGTCGTAAGCTTAAAAAAATTAAATTGAAATTATAAATTTTTTTAACACTTCAGTTTAAAAAATAACCTATATTATGATTTCTATACAAAAAGTCGTAACATTTGAATAAGACTTAGTCAATTTTAATAAAAAATTTAAAATTTACTTCAAAATGGTAATAACCCAAAAAAGTTACCCCTTTAATCGAATCCCCAGCTGCCCTATATCGCCCAAAGCAAATTCTTTTTGGTCACAACACTAGGGTATCTTTGCATTACACTCAGGGTCTCTCCTGTGGACGAGATATCCGTTTTTTTTCCTCCATCCGTCAAAGGCTGAAACAAAAGGGTGATAGGATTTGTATCAATTTCTTTCTAAAACAAGCTTCTTTTACATTTCCGAAGATTGATATTCATTGATCAAGTTTTTTTTTCTTCCTAACATGATTAACTTAAAGGAAAACGTTAATTTATAAAATATGAGTATTCCCAAAATCAATCCCCGTAAAAAGAAGAAAAACATCACAAGAGATAATGGGGATGTAAGATTAGGATATATCAATAGGCCGAATTAATGTTGCTCCAAATAACGCTTCTTCCTGCTACAAGACTTGCTTTTTTATTTCTTATCACGCTTCTATAACTTTGCTCAATAAATTTAAAGGTCTTAATGTTCTGTAATGTTAAATTATTTAACCTATGTCATTCATCTCCTTTGAGTATCTTTATTGTGCTATAGTCAAGAGCTTTGATTTCTCACTTTTCGTGTCACACTTCCTCAAGCCCGCTTTTAGAGTGTCTAATGGCAGTAGATAGAAACCACTAGAAGGGAACATATTCATCAATTCTATCCATATAACATATCTAAAAGATCTGTGATAAAATTATTGACAAAAACATTTGGAGAGGGGTATTGCTGAAAGATATGAAAGACCAGAGCACCAGGAGGAAGAGAATGCCAAACAAAAGCGATTCAAACGCCATGAAAAGATGAGAGAGCAACACAAAGAAGAGAAGGGTGCTTACTCCATCCCATCCTTGGTTTAGAGTCAGTTTCTAATTACTTCTAATTAGTCTCTAAAATTAGCTTGACCCCTTGTTAGTGAAAGGGAATTAACATGATATGGTTGTTATTCAGTTGTTTTAAATCAAAGAGATGGG